>VXAY01001422.1:861363-1038108 GCA_013399855.1 Oxyruncus cristatus | reverse complement strand
GGTGGGGTCGGGCCCGGCGCGGAGCGGAGCGCGGTGTCCGCGGGGCCGTCGCCGGCGCCGCGCAGGGTCGGAGGCAACCGCCTGCCCCGACCCTCCTCCGCCCGATTCGGCCTTATATTTAATACATGCCCTTTCATCTATTATTCAGGCTGCTCTGACTCCAGCTCTGTCTCGGCTCCCATTTACGCCTGCACACCTTTCTCCTTCCCCTTCCCGAAGGGTCAGCCGAAACACTCGCTGAGGGAGGGAGAGAGCTGCTTTTCTGGTTTGGGTCTTGTCTGCTTAAACATTGAACTGGAAAAGATTCCTCCTCTCTGTGGTTTGATAAATAATAAAAGTGATCGTTTTGCCTTCACCATAAATGACACAGGTAAATTACCCAGCTAGCCACAAAGAAGCATCACATGCCTAGAAGACA
Organism: Oxyruncus cristatus; assembly: GCA_013399855.1. Classification (NCBI taxonomy): domain Eukaryota; kingdom Metazoa; phylum Chordata; class Aves; order Passeriformes; family Cotingidae; genus Oxyruncus; species Oxyruncus cristatus. Next base: position 1,037,690 of record VXAY01001422.1, on the reverse strand, counting down.
CTATAATAAAATGCCAATGTATTAGGATACGAGTGACCTCAAAAGTGTGACAAGAAGATGATTATAGTGCATTATATGTAGTGCCTTTTTCAACGTTTTCTGAAGCATGAATGAACCTTCATTTGACTGTGCTTTTATTGCTAGCTTTTCTCAGCTTGAACTTACAAGCCGTGTGACAGAACCTATCTAATTTAGTAAGCCCGGGTACGTGGCCACACCGGCTGCTGGTTCTGTTTAAGCCTTTCAAATACATATGTGTAGAAAAAAACACAGATAACATCAGCATTTGACTTTATGTGGTGCTATCTAATTTGCATATTTTCACTTGATAGCGTTGGTGAACTAAAGATCCAAGTTCTACCTTGAAGATTTTACATTTTTAGATGCAGGCTCCTACCCTTAGACTCCCATATGTGTCTGCGTGTAGGACACACTGTTAACTGATGGTGGAAGCTACCTGTACCTGTCAGAGGTCAGTAATTTGCCTGGCTTGGAATTGTGTGGCACATACTGATAAATGTACATATCCTTGCAAGTCATAGGGATGCAGATGCTGTATGTGAACATTGCACATCCTCTAATCCCATGATGTGTAAAGATTAAACACTCTCAGTTTTCTGTGCTTTGTATTTGTGTCCAAAAGGCTTCTGTTACAGATACACACAGAAAAAAAATTGATCCTGGTTTTGATGATATCAAGTAACACTAGAGAAGGCAACTGACTCTAATAATAGTTTAAGAAAAATGTTCGTTAGGTAATACAGGAAGGATGGCTAGAGCCCCAGCATTGAAAGTCAAGCAAGTGACATGAAGGAGCAACCTTACTGCCAAATCTTAGGAAAAAAATTCTGTGAATGAATGAAGTACACAGTTCTTTTATCTTTTAAAATACAAAGCAGAACAGCCATTAATAAAGAAGGTAATTAGAACTACTAGCGTTCTGTGTAATGCCGTCTGCTTCTGAAGTACGGCATGTTTATGTATGCATTAATAATGCGCACATTTTTCCTGACACTAGTCATATCACAGCAGTATGGCATCACAGACGTTTTATAGCCTCATTCTAGTAACATCTCAGGCATATAACATTCTTATTCTAATCACGCCATAGTCATTTCAATGTCACATTGTAGTCACATCACATAGCCTGGTAATAATTATTTAACTTTATTGCTAAGCTGAATAGTTTTCTGTTTGCTCAGGGATGACTTAAACTTGTAGTCAGAACCGATTAGCACATGCTCATAAATGAGTTCTTCTCAGGTACACAGGGTTAGACTCGTGAAAAGTTAGGAAGAGAAAAAAAATTTCAATGAACTAGTGTCCATTGGTTTTAAACTGAACACAGTCTCAAGTTGCAATAATAGCACATATTTGCTGTCTTCTGTAGTAATTTTAAAAAGCCAAAGATGTTTACGTGCAGATCTGTCATGTTAATGTTTATGTGCTTGCTTTAAAACTCTGTAGTTCTTTAGCTAATCATACATTATTAACCTCATGGAAGGGGTAGGTCTTCAAAATGTAGTATTTGCACACTGGCTTGTAAAATTGAGGCCCAGAGTACCAAAGAGGTGAAAACTGTCACAACTGCTTCTAGTAATGAGAGAAAAAAAATGGAAAGGGCTGAGTTCCTCAGAAGGAGTTGGAATCACCCAGTGTAGCATTAACAGAACCTCTTAAATATGAGAAATTGCTTTGAAATATGTCCAGTGTTCTCTTGAGTAGCCATTTTTATCGCCCAGTAGATGTTTATTCCCTCACTCTTACATTTGAGAAAACAGCAGTATTTGATGTTGCACTCTCCTCCAATGCAGCTCTGTGCCATTATTTATAGTGTTTCTTAATAGTCGCCTTTCTTTACTGTGATGTATTAGCCTTTTGTCTATATATAAGAACACTGGACTCATAATCACATCACAGCCTATTAAAATGACTTGCGTATTATAGCATATTAACTATTCATCCACATCATTGCTTGTTATCTGCAGCTCTGTATTATTATGTATCAAATTCTTTTCCATACGATTTTTGACTCAAATTCTAGCATGCTAGAAACTGACTCCAATTATTCTGTACTAGCTATAGTCAAATTGCACTAAATGGAATTGCTTACATTGTATCATAGTGGCTACGGGCTCACACAATGCATTATACATGAAACTGATTCACATTATGCTTTGCTAACTAAAGACTTTAATCTTGAAGTGTTGAGCATAAAATGCTATCATTCTTCACTGAACTGGCTCTGGTCACTTGATCATTTTGTACCTGGGATTGCCTCTTACAGGCCGTTATTATTAAAGCAAAATGGCTTTTCCTCTTCTGCAGTTCTACCACTTTCTGTGGAGAGCTGATTCATATGCTAATGAATGAGCTTTCTTATTTCGTGCCATAGCACTGCAACACTGGAACCTGACCTATGGTGCACCTATAGGATGTCCCCTTCAGTGCAGCATAGTGAAAAAATGCATTACAAAAATCCACTTGTGTGTTCAGATAGCAGATTATGTGCTAACCAGTTAGCAATCCTTAATATTATCCCCAGAAGTCTTGTTTCTGAATGCTGCTTAAACCATTAGCACGTATATCCTTGGTCCCATATGCAATAGGAAATATTCAAGGCCAAATTACTGGTCCTGCTGAGGTTTTTCAGGGTGTTCCTGATGTTGTTGTCCCTGGAAGGAGAAAAGATTAGGAGCGTGGCAGGTAAAGAAGTGAAGACTCTCCCTGTTACAGATAGTTTAATCCATGAAGTAGTCCACTTCCACAAGGTCAGACATTCATTCCCTTTTAACTGGCACTGACTTGCTGTGTCCTTGACTTGGGCTTCTGCCACAATTCAGTCTCACAGTAACCTCAGGAAACCCACTTCTTACGAGAAGTACTGGGTCAAAAAGTGATGCTTATAATCTGCTACACTCCTAACCCCAGTGTTTCAGGGAGTCAGTGAAGATAGGATGGGAGTGCCATAAAGGCAGGAGCAGCATATGGAGAGGATTGTGGAGCCTGTGTTTTCTGCATATCCTTACAAGCATGTTTTTCCTTGCAAGCATGATGCTTGGGTCCTGGCTTTATGCACATAATGGTTTGGAATTCAGGAGCTTGCTTCAGAGTTTCCTTCTCTTCTTGGGCAGAAGGATTGGACCTGGAATCTTTATTTACATAAGTAGTTCAAATGAAGTCAATAAAAATATTTTGGGTAATGTAAATCATACATAACTACAGCATTTCAAAAAGCCAGGTAATTGAATTATAAATTATATTTATTCAATATACTAATTTTTGTAATTTCAAAATGTATTTAACTGGTTTTTTAGAATGGTTGTGAGAGCTCTAGGAAAAGAAAAACACTTAAGCAAATAGTTCAGGATTATATATTAATCTGTACTCTTAAATAACAATAGCTAAGGTGATTAATCATTAAGCTAATGATTAATAATTAATAATTTAAACCAATTCAGCTGCTGAGATGGGGCAAGAATTGCAGAATTGGGCCCTTTTAATGTGTCTTTCTTCAGGAAAATAAACTCAGTCCCTGGATAATCAAATCACAAAAGGGGCAGGTGATGACCTTCATTCCGTTTGAATGGCAGAACTAAATTTAACTGAATTTGCCATTTTTTTTGACTGACAAAGATTGCAAATGTCAGTTCATGGCTCTGATGGGCCTACAAATGCACAAGCAGAAAACTGGCATTTTGCAGTGCCAGTGTTTAATCCCTGTCACTGTACAATACAGCAAGGTGCCCAGCTCCCATTAATTATTGCCATTTGTTTAAAGGTAGAGATTAATGTACAGGCTTGAATTGTTTGCTTGAAAGTGTGTGGGGCTTTTTCTTCCTCAGAGGGCTTTAGCAACTATTTACTATAACAATAAAAATCCATTTGGATATAACTAAAAGAGAATAATAAGTGCTGTTTAAAGTGCAATTATCGGGCCACTTAAAAGAGATGTAATTGCATGTGGCACAAGGAGAAAAAAATGTTTAATTCTTTGCTACACTCATGTCACTTGTTACGATGGAAGTACCTGATGAATCAGAACACAAAAGCAGATTCCAACCAATGTGTTTTTGTGTAAGGTGAAAATATTCCCAAACCTGCAAACAACCTGATGTCTTATGGATACTTTATTGTTTAAAAAGGGAAAAAAAAGAAAAATACAGGAAAAGAAAGGAAATCTAAAGGTTTTCAGATGAAAAAATGTCTGAAGAAAGCTTTACTGAGGCATTTTCATTTCCATCAAAACGGTAATGTAGATCTGATAGATGGAGTTGTGCTGATGCAATGTTGACAGGATCAGAATGAGACCCAAAATGTAGAATGTGACCTCCTTCAGGCATTGTCGTGGTTTACCAGGACAGACATTTACTTTGTTTTTCTGCTTTCAACTTCTGACCTGCTCCTTGCTTGCACAGAAAGTAGAAAATGCTCAGTTTAAATCAATATATATACTCACACTAACTTGCATTAGTGAGATTGACATCTTTACATCCGGATTTGAATCTAAATATCTTCTCTTTTTCAGTCCTACTTTGATGTCAATCGTGTCTTACCATTTACAAGAGGTTACTAAGGTAGTAAAGCTTGATTAAACCCTATGTCCTGTGGGGATAAAAACCAACTTGTTTTACATAGACATATCCTCATTCTTTAAATTACAGATAGGCAGGCAGACAGATGACTAATTTCTGTTTAAAAGCATCATGCTGTTATGATTGCTTCTTCTTATTTCTAATACTTTTGCTTTTCTTAATATTCCAGTTAAACCAAGGCATCTACGGTTTTGAGGTTTTATTTTTGGGGAGTGTGTTCTGGTGGTAGAAATATTGCAAAAACTACACCCTATTATTGAACAGTTGATGCCCATCTATTTATTATGCATATGCACGGAAGGGAAGAGCACAGATTCCTCAACCACATCCATTTTCTGTACCCCAGTGTCATGGCTGTGATTCTCAAAGACCCTTTGTTCTTCAGGGCTCAAAAGCTGGAAAAGAGAAGGTGTGTGCCTTTCTCCTATGGGCAGCAGTGTTCTGACCGTACATGCCACCACCATGTTCTGGGGAAGTAATTTTGGCTTTCTGGAGGCCAGTTTTTCTCAGAACTCCTCTTTATGTGGAAGCCAGAATTCTGCAGAGTGCTCATGCAGAGCTGAGCCTGAAAGAAAGGATTAATTCAAATGAAACTACTCTCATGAAAACAATGGGGGGAAATTACAGGTCTGTGTTTGGTATGTATTCAGAGAATAGGATACATTACCAAATATCTTTTCAATAATTTACATTTGGTTCAATATTCTAGAAATATTTGTATTCTAGGCAAGAGGAAAAAAATCTAGATGACCACAATTTGACTTCTCCATAGGTTTTCATGGTTGCATTTAGTGGCTTTATTGTCCAGGTTCCTTAGTAGGCAGAAGGTACTCAAAGTCTTAAAATAAATAATTTGTTATCATGTATGTGGTAAGTTATAATGTAAGCAAAGTAAAAATATGCAGGTACTGGGGTAGTATTTTCTCTTTATGGGAACTTCCTGGGCATTCTTAGTCAGAAAATAGTTTAGGGAAAGAATAAGACAGAGAGTTTCATTGGTTTTCCTTTTTTATTACTAATAAATCACTGCTTCTGCCTCCCATGTTGACAAGCAGCAGATGTTTCAACACAAACTCCATCAAAGTTAGTCATTTTGTCCTCTCTCTTATCAATGTTTTTGTTGCTCTGAGGACGACATGCCTCAGGAAATAAGTAAGCACCTATCTATAGGGGCATCACTCAGTCATGCTTAGACAATTATCACAGCAAAACACACCTCAGACTGATCAATAATTGCTTTCCTTGTCAAATTTCTGGATGTCACAAGCAGCACCAAAGAAAGGGATCAGACCAGCACAAAGCCTTGTCTAGACAGGTAGATTAGATTGCTTTTAGTCCTAACAGAGACAGGAAGGTACCGCAGTGGTCAACAGTGAAGCCTAATAAGGCACCCATCTCCCTTTGCCCAGCACCTGGGCTTGGGCAGACTCAGATTGTGTGAGCAAAGAAAATCTCTCCCATGGAGGACACCTTAGAATCTGAAAAATGGAACATTAGGAATAGCTTCAAAGTCCCACTTTTTTTTTCCCTGACAATGTTTGTTCTGACATAGGCCAGAAAGTTGTTATTTTCAGATGGATTTACAGGGATCAGTTCTTAGATTCCCTTTCATATCTCTGTCTTTCCCCTTTATCTTTTTAAAGCTTGGATAGACTGAAGGCCTTCTGTCTAATTCGCTTATATCTATGCTTGCAAACTTCAGGCAAGAGGTGATGAGGAGAGGATACTTGTTTCCAAGATAATATTTTGGGAAACAGTAACTCAAGTTAGTCACAGTTCTCTTTAGGCATTCTATGTAGTATATACCTATGTAACTATTTGTCACTGAAGACAGTATATTTGTGCAATAGAAAAAGAAAGCAGATTTTCTTGGACTGAAAGCTCAGGTGAAATGCATGTGGTGGTAGGGAAAATCACATGAAGGCATAATACAAAAATTATACATTTATCTCATTTCTGTAATTGGGAGGGCTTTTACTTTCAGGCATAACAAAGTTGCCAGTCACTCTAAAACCATTCTGATACCATACCAGTGAGGAGCAGTAATTACAAAGCCTTTTTTTTCCTCACTGCTGCAGTGCTGTCAATCCCCCAAAACACATGCGCAATTTAGTAAACTTCAAATACTGAACACTAGTCGTTTCAAAGATGAACTTCATCTGTTGTCTAGTTTGCATTACTGTTCAGCTGATTGTTGACTGAAAAATGTGAGGAGTCTTACTGAAGAGGCTTTATTTTCCTAACAGTGTGAATGCCAGAGGACTTCAGGATATGCAGTGAGAGAGCCAGTTTTATTCAGCACTATAATATACTTTCCATTACTGATAGAAATAAATTTAAAAAAAATAATCTGCAAACTATGAAATTCTTATTAACATGATTCCATTTAAGTGAACATATATATATATACACCCATATATTTTACAGTTGGTATAGCAAGAATCTTTCTCTGTGCACACACCTATGCTACTATGAGAGAACTAGTGGAGTTGTGAGCCTTCTGTTTTCTCCCCATTAAGTATTTAATCTTGAATCTAAGTCTTTGAATGTGAGTGAAAATGCATTCCGTTGACAAAAGTGCTTGTCACCCCACTTTGGTCTCTAACGGCTCAATGCCCTATACTTTTTCTATGGAACAACTATCCAGGTATTCCTCAGCCAGACCCATCTGTTGCTTAGAAACGTTAATGTAAAATACTATAAGGTGAAAACTTCTGCCAAAGCTCGGCATTCTTTGGCAGCGACACATCTATGGCTGGAGAGTAATCTTTCTGTTTTATTTATTTTTTATTTATTAGTGTATATAGGCTTTCAGTCAACCTACAGAAGTTGAACCTAATGGTTCTCTTTCAGAAGTCCATATGTTTCAGTTCTCCTAAAAATGGAAAACAAAAAATTGGTCATGAAGCAGAAGTGTGCAGTGCCTGAACACGGGCTTTAAGACATATGGAACTCATTTCAAGATCAGGACCTGCACGTCTTAGTATTATTAAGAGGAGATAACTTTTAAAACCCAGATCCCCTCCCCACTAAATACAGACGTGAGGCTCATTTTAATAATTCTTTTTTTAATTGCATTCTTTTAGTTAGCATTACAAATTATTATGTCAGTGTTCCCACTTAGCTTAAGGAAGCTCTGATTTAAAGTATACTGTCAAAAATTCTGTTCTCATTAATTCTGATTCAGCTTGCTCTGTTGTGCATTAGATCTTGCATGATACTGGAAGACCACTAAGAAGCTGTGTGCTTAAAAAACCCAAAGTCTCAAAAGACTGGTTCAAAAAGATTTTAGTTGTCTCAAGTAAGTTATGGACAATATATAGCTATCGACCTCATATTGCAATCCTGGAAGTCTGAACTTCAATATCATCAAACTGGAGGAAGTTTGTCTGCAGCTTGCTTCAATTTACAAAGTTCTGAGAAGCTGAATTTGTACTTTTGTGGCTTTTGAAAAACCTCTTACTCTTGGCCTCTCTAGGCAACACATCTCAAAGCCTTACAGGTTCTACAAATAAGATGCTTTTCCTCTTCTCACTGGATAAGACAGTGCCTGCCTACAAAATCAAGCTTTGTTTAAAACATAGTGAATTTTGTTTTACTCTGTTTTTAAGCACAACCATGAAATTGTTTAAATGATTTTAGTGTTCCTTTAGCCCAGAAGATGCTTACTCAGTTTTTGTCTTTATAGATTCAAAATCACAACTCCTTATTTCTGGAAAAAAACATCTTAACTTGTCTTCTGATGATGCTGTTCATCTTTATAATATGATTAAAGTCCTACTGCGACAGATTATATGTGTGTGTGGATGCTAATTCCCAAACACAGTGGATAAGACTGAAGGGAGGGTCTTGGCTTACATTCTTTACTCAATGAACTTGAATTTTGTCCCTTGCATGAAACTGTCATTGGAGAAAATCCTCCATACTGTCAGTAAGTTTGACCCTCCGAGAGTAATCAATGAGTTTTAGATTTTCCGATGGAAGAGTGGTGAGTCACACTGGACAAATGAAAAAAGCCTCTGGCTCTCCTGCTTACTCAGAGAACTGTCATGAATTTCTAGTGATTCAAGTGATCTTGGTGGTTTGTTTACCGTTTCTAAGAGGTCTATAATGCGTAATTCAAAAGCATTCCTACTAACAGTTACTTTCAGTTTCCTGAACAGGGCGCTCTCGTATCTTTAAGAGAATCTGTTGGGAGGTGAAAATTGAAAAGTTATCCAAAATATTGTTGCAACATCTCTTCATGCAACTACATTCTCTTCATGTGCTTGTGGATAAATCACCACCCTTAGTCACATTCCTTCTTCTCTGACTGGTTTAAAGGAAAGAGTGGCCTCTCATTCATTTCTGAAACATAGCACTCTGGAATTCTGCACTCTTCCCATGTATTCAAGAGGCAACTGAGGTGCTGCTGTGAGGGATATGCGACTTGAGCATTAACATTTTGATCACTAAATGGCTTCCTGGGGCTTTACCTGACCTAACTCAAGTCCCAAGAAGATTACCCAGACACTTTACAAAATTTTATGTTCTGTGAACTCTGTTATATGGAAGCACAAGGGGAGTTTCTGTGGGATTTGGTGTTCTTGATTATAGGGGTTTTTTTAATCAGAAATGTCAGAGAATGCCATCATTTTCCCAATTTAAAAAAAAAAATAATCAGAATTACAGAGTAATTAATCCTCCTTGAAGACATTTACATCTAAATAGCAGCAACTGATCTAATGAACTCAAATTTACTATGCTACAATGAATGTAGATCATGGAACAAAGCATAGTTGGGGGGAAAAAAAGATTAATATTTATACAGTGTCATTCTTAAACAAAGACATCCAGAATAAATAAGTATGTATGTGCGTGTGTGTGTGTAAGAAGGAGTTTCTGTAATTAGGAAGCATTCCTATGGTACATTTTATAGCTTAGAATGCAATGAAAACTAGTTAATTGTATTTCAAAGAGAAGTCCTATTTGGTGAAGGAAAAGGGGTTTTTTTTGTTTAGTTTTAGGGATAAATATAGAAGCTCTACTTGTTTTCCCTGAAACTGCTGAAATCTTGGCCACTGACGTCAAGAGAGCAGGCTTAGGCTCAAGCAATACTTGTCAAATGTATTTCGTTCAATTTACAGCCATTTCTTCTCATCTGCCGCCCGTCTGCTAAATGCAGTAAACAGCGGCATCTAGAGGCTATTTTTAAGTACTGCATGTCAGCCCCAAAACAGCATCTTTACTGCGAAGGCTTTGACAAGCGAAGTGAACGCATGAAGCTAGACAGTTACCATAGTAATATTTTTATATATATATATATCAATATTACTGAATACTTGGCTTTTGGGACGCCTGAAATCCTAAGACACTGTCACAACAAAATACTCGGATGCCTTAAGGCTGTTCATTTAATCACAGGCATTTAAAGAAATTAGGCTTAAAAATTCCACTGTTACTAGTGTGAAATCTTGGTTTTAGTTCTGTTAAGGTAACAAATTGCCATAGTAGAAAATAAGGAAAGAGTTTGCAATATCATGTACTTTCAACTAATGCATGTTTAAGTAGTTGCCATTAGCTATTTGCGCTTACTATAACATAATTCAAATCACACCAAGAAATTTATAAAAAGTATTTTTAAAACCTAACTAATCCCAGGATATAATAATTTTTAATTCATCAAACAACTCTATGGAACCTATGGTAGGAAACAATATCTTTGAAATATCTCCCGCTTGTTACAGTTTCATATTGTTTTTCAAAAATTTAAATATCTAAAATCGTGTCTAATTTCACTCATGGGTCTGGCAGAGTGCAATCTGTATAGAACTTGAATGCAATGGGTGCATTAAGAAGTAAGTTATCCGATTTACAAATGAGTTGCATTAAAAACATACAATTTTTTAATGAGCCTTTAATGTTAATTAAATGAAAAAATTGTAATATGAAAAAAAAACCAAACAAGACATGATACAGGGATTTAATTACAACAAAGTTTTGGTAAAGCTGTCAAGTTAACTACTTAAAGATAAAATCTTTGACAGTGTGATACTGGCTAAAAGCAATCTTCCTTCTATAATTCTGTTATAATTGAAGTGACCATCCATTTTGAAGGTTGGCATCACTTACATCCAGCAATAAGCTTATATTTATTTGGGTACATATTATGGGTGTATTGATAATATTAGAATGGTGACTGAGGTAATTAAAAGCTCTGCTGCATCCAGTGAATTACTGTCTGACAAGGAAAGTTGCAAACACTTGCAGAAATCAAGCTAAAGGAAAGAGGATACCTGTAATTGACACTTTTCCTGGTCTAGTGACTCTCTCATAAACTTCCATGATAAGGACAATAGGAACATGATCTTAATTGTAATCAAGTAAAAATAAAAACTGTAAAAGAATTAAAAATACTCTTTCAAACCCACCCGTGTAATCAAAAGGCCTTACTTTCTCATGTAAGACCAACAGAGTTGATAGTGCACCCAGTTATGAGGAGCAAAGGTAGAGGGAATGGGGGAAGTGCACAACATACAGGACTTCTTCCTGAAGAGACAGAGACCACAACCCCACAGAGGTAGATGCTTCATTAGGCACAACTCCACTGTATTTGGGTGTTTGCCTGGTAAATGTATTCAGAAGGAGGAAAAAAACATATTGATGAAGTTATACAGAACCCTTCTTCTAACATCCACTCCTTTATTTTCAGATGGAGGGGCACTCTGAGACTGGCTGCTCCCCGTTCAGAGTTTGAGAGGCAGTACACGCAACAGAGGATAAGTTTCTGCACATTAGTGCTTCTAACATGCTCACTAATGTTTATACATCTCCAGAGGGTTTTGGTGTAGGAAGACAGTTGCTCTATCAGGGTATCTGGAGGTAAAGTGTGAACTCTAAGGAAAGAAGTGAAAAAAGCAAACAGATGGACCTCCATGGGAGTATTGACCAGGAAAATGAAATCTCTTGCAGTAGATACTTTTTTCTTTTTTTTTTTTGGTAGCAAAGTAATGCTTTATACAATTTAACTGTAAAGATGATATGCATTTTGGAAACACTAAGTAGCAAAAGATGTGGGAATATCCCGAGGGCTATAGTCACAAAGGGCTATAGTCACAAAGACCAAGATTGAAGCAGAAACAAAGGCAACACCAAGAGACAGGATATGAATTAGGAAACAAAAGGAGAAAGAGAACAGCATCTGTGCAAGTTTGTTAAAACGATGTTTTTGATTGATGGTTATATGACCATATTTTGAAGCTTAATTGCAGCATTGATGAGAATATTTACATTTTATACGTGCTGTTATTTAGTAGTATCACAGTGAAGTTGTACGTTTTTCTAGTTGTCAGTGGTTTAATGCCTTGACCTCTGGTGCCCTTAGTGGGTGATATAGCTCAATGTTAAAGGCACTTGCCAGAGTGTCTCAGACTGTCATCACCAAATAGTGCTTGAAAAATGGATTCTGTGGAAAGAATCACACAAATACAATTGCTCCAAGTGGGAAATCTCAAAGTAAAATTCTTGGTGTAACTACTTCCCAAAATGTAACTTTTGCTCAATATTAGTTTTGTTAGCTCATTACAAATGAATATTTGTATTAAAATGGGAAGGGGTGTCCATGAACTATCAGCATCCTAGGTGTCCTATATTATCTGCACTACTGTTATATGGAATGTTAAGGTGTTACTTCTGTTCAGAGAGAGTTTATTTTTCTGGAGGGCAGCCAGGAATATCCATTTCCACAAATATAGTTTACTGGTAAAAATACTGTAGGCTTTCATGAATTCATTTTTGGGAGAGACATGGTGCAATTTAAAAAACTGTAGGAAGGAACAACCCTGACAAATCACATTTTTCTCTGCTACACTTAGTTTTTACTTTCTCAGTAATAGTTAATTACATGCCATGTTGAAAATCCTCCTTTGCACTGGAAAACAGTTGAGAAACAGCAGGAGTTTATGAAGCAAATACCTGCCCTTACATACCAATTCATGGAACTGGGAAACTCTCTTACAGACAGCAATATAGATGAGACTAAAGAAGATAGTGAGAACAAGCTTTAGCTGATGGTGTCAGAGGATTGCTGCTGGAACCATCTATTAAATGTGGATTCCCAGTATTGGACTAGATAATCACACTGAATTGATAGGATAGCACAGCTCGCAATGACAGGAATATGTTTGCAGGAAATTTATGTCAAGGTTGCCTTGGAGCTGCCAGCATCATACCAATATAAGATTTCCTTGTCTGTAGAGGTGCATTTTGTCATAAACATCTGGAAACATTTGTGACTGCTGCTGGTCAGTTGCAAACCTTCTTGAAACCACTGCCATGTCATACCTAACACCGGGATCAACAGAAATGCAGGTCTCAATAAAAGAGTAAGGCAGGAAGACACATTATGATGAAACACCTATATGAAAAGCTTCATATTCTCAAATGGCAGCTTTAGAAGCAGCTTGTACCTGTTAAAAAAAAAAACAAAACAAAACAAACAAAAAACCCCACAAAACCACCAAACAAAAAACAGAGCAAAAACAACAAAACCAAAACAAAACAGAAAACCAACCCAAACTTTAATCTTTTTTTTTCTTTAAGGAAAGCACCCGAGTTTGATATTGTGTTTTTAGCATTTGGCAAAGTATGCTGTATTGGGAATACTTTGCACAACCACAGATCTATGAACATGAGAATGCTTGCATTCCTGCTCTTCAGGTTGTCAATTTTAGAGCATATATGTCCATTAATAATTTTCAAACATTTTAAGTATGGAGATACACATTTAGACCTTCAGGTTTATGCTTGATTTTCAACAATATAAGGAGCTTTGTTTTTTGTATATGTTCTGTCTTTAGTTAGGTGAGGCTCAGACATGCTGGGGCTGTGTCAACAGCTGGTTGACATACTCTAGCAAGTCTTCAAGTCCTCACTGTTGATCTCCCAGTTAGGAACCTTTCTGGTGTGCTCTATCCATGTGCTCAGATTGGTTTTATAAATAAAACACAAAATGCAGAGGAAGGAAAAAAAAGTGGAAAAGTTAATAATTTTCTGCTCTGAAGTTGAGCCTGCAGCAGATCCATCCACCCAGAGAATAATGGTAATCTAGAGTGGAAATACTTCGGATTTGTATTCCCATATGCCAGTGGGATTCTGCTTCCAAACATAACAGGTTCAAAGGTACTTAATAAATGTCATGATCTTCTGCATGGGCTCTCTGAAATCTGAATCCTTTACATAGCATGTTATTTGCAGAAAGAGGCCTTCTTGGAACTTCCCTCTGTATTCACATGGTAAGAAAGCAAGCAACTAAAAGAACTATGAGAGAGAACAAAAGGACAAAACCAAAGCAAACTAAAAAAAAATGTTGCTTAGCAATGCATCCTGAACCACTCCAGGGGGATGGTCTTTGTCACAGATATTTACATATTGTGAGTAGAATTTATTGAAAAACAGAGAAACATTTGTGCAAAGAGAAAAACAGAAGTAAATGGTATATTGCATTTTTCTTTCAGTGCTGTAAAGATCAAATTAGAAGAAAAGACAAAAGTAAAAAAATAATGTACACATGAATTTTTAAAGGTAACTAATTTGGTAAAAAACTGGGTTTTGTTTGGTTTTTTTAAGTTCTCTTTTCTTTTCTACTCCTGCCCTATTTGTGCCCTTTGGTTCAATGCACTGAGTGATAGCTCTGTTAGGGTTTATTTTCATCATTGTAACTTTGTGCCTATGAAAGTTTCAGATTGGTGAAAAAAGGAATATTTAACATCAGAAAACTGAGTGTTAGAAGAGTGGCATACTAGAAAAATTATAGGGCTTAATATTTCTTTTGGTGCTTTCATGACTGTTTAAGTAACTGAGGATGTGGAAGAATGAGAAAGATGGAACAAATCCTTCAACATTGCTCATATTACAGTATTAAATTGCAAGGAGCAGGAAAATAGAAAGACAATAAATTGAGGACATTTCAACATTTACATTACTTACTGTCTCCAAATCTTTTAAGAATTATAACTGAAAAAATCTGTAGTAAGAAAAAAATCTTTAACAATTGTCTTCGTTCTTTCAAGTGCGGGTTTTTTGTTCGATTGTTTTGTTGTTTGTTTTTTTTTTTCCTTGAAAGTCTTACCAGTTTAGACATCTCCTTTTCCCCCACTTATGGTTGGCATCTTTTCCAGCAGACTGCTACAGACTTCATTCCAAATTGGTGACAGTGTACTTTTTTATCTTTTCCCTTCTGGTGCAGCACATTCACATGATAAAAAGCCTTATCATGTGAATGTGCTCACTGAGTACATGATCCCCACACATCATGCATATTAGTTTTCCTCATGGATTGATTGGTGCCATGCTTTAGGTTATGGGTTTTGTAGTTTCCTGTGAGGTACATTCCTTAGTGCAGCATCCTACGCTGTCCAAGGTATATTTCAGACCTTTTTTTAATTCCATTTTATTTTAGCATTTTATCAAGTATAATGCATTGCATTTTTTATAGGAAATTCTTGCTAGGAACATTTTACAGCATAAACTTGCATATGTATGAAAATATATAGAGATGACAGGGCATGGATGAGGCAGAAGGTAGAGAGTATTTTTAACCTCTAACATTCTCAACACTTGGTGCAAAGCGCCATTTATTTTACAGTGAAATTTGTACATGTCTTCCAACGATAAAAAAAATTGAATTTAAGGCACAGAAAGTGTCATATTTTGGCTCTAATATTACAAGGCAGAGACACCTTGCTGTTTGTGCCAGTATAGATAACTATGTTCTTTTATCACCTTAGAAGGAATCCTTCTGAGGAATGAAAATCCTCAGTACCTTTCTGATCTGTTCTTCTTAAACAAGCAAGTTCTCTGCTTCCTGGCTGCACAAGCGAATGACATTTTACTATGTAAGAAATGTGAGAGAAATACACATAGGATTAGTTGCTTGTCCTCCAATAATCTCTTAAATTCTTTTAGCCTTTCCTACCACTCACCACCGTGTCACGGTGACATGTTAAACAGCCTGAGTTATTTGTTTGTTCGCAGTTTCTGTAAGCAGGGTGTTTTTCTGAAAGGCTATGCTGGACAGCAAGGTCAAAAGCTGCTGCTTTGTTTTGTCCTGGATTTTGCACCCTCTGAAGGGAGAGAGAGATGGTGTTATCTCCAAGAGCGAGTTTAGAGGCTTTGCTGGACAACCTTTGGCAAGTGCAGGGTGGAGCAGGCAGGGAGCCTGCAGCTGGCGTGCGAGTCAGTGAGAAAGCAGAGAGCACAGACACAGAGGTGACAGAAAGGAAACTTTCTGAGACAGTCAGAGGCAGTCTGCTGCAATCCACTGTGAAAACTGCAGGAAAGAGAACAAGGTCAGAAGGAAGGACAGGCACAGTGGATAGGGGAAAGATTTGTTTGCAAACGGTTTAAGCTGTTTTCCCCAGAAAATCTTCCTTTTCTCTGTTGTAATAGTTACCCTATCCTACCTTCTGACCTAATGAATGATTATTTTTAACACTAAAAGCCCTATTTTGTGATTTGATGTAAGGAATAATGTTGGCACACCTACCTCATGTCTCTGGCTGACTCAATGTCACATCACATTGACCAGCAATTTGCACAATGAACAGCCTCTCAGACACAGGACAAGAGGAAAAACTTACCACACTGCCAGTCTACATCCAGAAGAACTGAGGTGGAAAAAGGCTGTTTTTCCCTTTTTCCCAAAACAGGGAAGGGGATATGAAGGTAACATTTCTGAACTGGATGTAGGGGAGAGTATTTCTTCTCTAGTGCCAAGTCAGCTGCTGCTGGGAGCTTATTAACCTCTGTGTATGGCCATTGAGGAATGAATTCCTATCAGTTTACAAGGCATAGAAAATGTTATAAGGCAGAAGATGGAAAAAGACATGATAGGACAAACTGAGAGCAGTCTGAAGGGCACATCTTTTTATTAAGCCTGCTGAACCCTACCTCCTATAATAGCAGACTGCAGATCTTTCCAGGTTTTGTAAATAACTCGGTGTTTCTTTCCTCCATTACAGTAAATAAACAGCATAAATTTAAGACTGGGCCTTAGACTTTAAGAACCTTATACCCCCTTCTCTGGTTTCCCATAGTTGAGTGTTCTCCAGCACAAACATCTTAACTAAGCCTGACATTAACATAAATTTTATCCAATCATTTCTAATCGCCATTGGAAAGGTAGAAATGTGACTAAAAGTGCAAATGCCCTTGTAAAAGCAAACTGGAGTCGCTGGTCACTAAAATGACACTGATACAGGAATAAAAAATACTGCCTTTCAGTAACTTTGCCCCTCCCAAAGTATAACCAGTTAGATAATGACTGTGCTAACATTATTCTAAATTGAACCTTACTTCTTTTTTGCATGTATGGTTATCTCATACAATTTTTTAAAATAGAAATAATTTTAAACTTCCATTTTTTGGTAGCTTAGAAAGACCACCTTTATGAAATATTTTGCTGATACATTAAAAATAAATCACTTTTCACAAAGTGTTGTTATGTAAAATTGAAGTAAAGCAGTGCAAGTTCAGTTGGATAAAAATGAAGATTAAAAAAAGCAAGAGAAAGAAGTTCTTTTCTTCAGTATTAGAAAACAAGATAGTCTATGTGATTGTTTCTCAGTATTTTGGGTAAGTCTCTCACCTCTGTCAACCGAGCTGTGGTGATGTGTTCACAGATAACATGAAAACATGTTATCACTGAGTAATTTCTGACCTTATTCAAAGATATCTCTTTTTTTACTTTAGTCATCAAAAAGCTATGTGCACTGCTGTGCAGCACCCTTGGTGTCAACAGTACTTTGTTGCTGGTGAGCTGAATTTCCAGCACAACAGTAGGCAGCTAGTGATCAATAGCGACCGAAGGTGACATGTTTCCAGAAGATGCCGGCTGTGAGCTTCTGAGCCCTCTGGAGTACAAAATTTGGCATGACTCACACCCAGAATCTTAAGCAGCCCGTTTTATCCCAATTCTGTAGTTGTCCCTGATCTATGCAGCTCTGAAAGCAATCTCTTTCCACAAAGCAGTGTTTGCTTTTTGAACGTCAAAATGGCAGTTTTAAAGGTAATTATGATACAAGCAGCAATCACATTCTTCTCCACAGTTCTCCATACTTGTTGCCAAAACTATTCTTTCTATCATTAGCTTTATTAGCAGTCTAATTTAAATAAGAAATTGATACTGTTTAGTGGCAATTTCTGCAGTACATCTCCACTAATCATTGCATACTTGTGTTGATTTTATTCATATGCTGGCAGGTGGGCAAAAATGAGATGGACAGGGAACAGAAAAGGAAGCACAACAGAGAGGTCCTTCCTACCCAAAGTGTTTGACCAATGAGGATGCAAATTGAAGGGACAAGGACTGTTTCCTATGGTAGATTTCATTAAAGTCTTTATTCTTAAAGCACAAGACCTAATTGATGTCAAGAGAATTGTGCTAAGGTGGCAGGTAGAAAACTGATGTTGTATAAAGTGAAACCTGATTTCCAGGTGCTCTTGCCCAGGCACAGAGGGAGCATCTGTCAGCTACTACTTTCCTTTCTGTTACTTATAAAATAGAAGAGCAACGCCCAGGTGTTTTCCAGACTGTAGGAATGGCTTCAATCACATGCTCCCCCTGGAATCTTCTTCATAGAGGCAATAAGAAGAACAAGGTTCCACAGGGTTAATTACATTCCCCTAAGGACAGCACAGCATGCACAGTACCACTTAGTATGAGAATGCCAGACATACAATGGTGGATAACCACTACAGGATTTTATTGTATTTAGTGCCAGTGCCAGTGCCAGTGCCAGTGGCATGCAATGCTTGATAGCTATCAAACTGCTGTTGATATACTTTGCTATGCTACTTTGATGGATATTGTGCTTTGGCTTTCATTTCCCTGCACTGCTTTTTAATGTAACTTGTAATTCCATGAGATCAACTGAGATCAGTTTTATGTAAAAGCATCTTCAAGTTCCTTCACTATGTATTAACTGTCGCTTCCTTAGACAGAGGGCAACTTTCCTACATTTTTCTATCTGTATGTGCCTCAGAAAACAGAGTAATGACCCTGTTATATTTTACTCAGAAAGTAATCAAAACCCCTTGCTGCCAAAAGAAACAGGTGATTTTTCAAAGTCCTGTTAAACATAAACCACGTGCAGATCATCCCTGGTGTATTTGCAGGGGTGTGACCAGATGTATATATTCCTCCAAAAAGCCGTCTGTTTATCTTCTCTCTTGTATAGTATAACATGTTGTGATTGAAAACAGATTCACATCTATAGAGGAAATAGAAGTGTAACAGTGAGTTTCAGGAGATTAGGTAGGACAGAATAGATCTGTGTATGGACCATCTGGAAGTGTCACACAGGTCACAGCCCACTTTCTCATGGTTGTGTCATGTGCAGAAAATAAGGAATGGGAAGTCACAACTCGGGTGAACTGTCTGAGATATCTGTGATTTGTGCACTGGTCATCCTGTGAAAGGACTTTCTATTTCATTGAATCAAACTTTCTGCAGGTATATAAGAATCCACTTCACAATATCCAGTTAAGGCCTCTCACATCCTGAACAGCCATCCAATGTGCTAAAACAATCAACTGAAGGACCAACTGCACCTAAAACTTTAATGCAAGACAGGGACTGAGCAGGGAAGAGTGAGGATGTTTCCAAAGTCCCTTTGGTGGGACTCTGCTGGAGACTATTTCAATAGAAAACCGTTAATGGTCAGATCTTAAATGTTCTGATGCTTTGTCTTGACACTTTGTACCTCATAAATAGTTGAAGAATTCTTCTGTTTTGCAGCTGTTATTGTAATTAGCAAAGCTAAATGACTTTCACTTTTAAAATCGTGAATCACACCTAACTGCTTAATGTCACTGCCAGAAGCATGTGCTTTATTGACACCTTAAGCCCTTTCACTGTGAGAACACCTGTTCTGCCCTTACATATATGTCTGCTAGTAACAGTCACATATCCCTACCCAAATCAGTTGCTCATCAAGCAGCTCTCAGCCTAGCTGAGACAGCTAGTCATCAGTGATTTTGTAACTAATTTTTCTCATACCTTTGTTTATGCATTAAGGGCCTAATTTAGCCTTCGTCTTTTCTAAAACTTTGGCTGTAGTTCACCCTGAAACTTCACAATGTATTTTGCTGTGTTCAGGGGAATTAAAAAAAAAATCAATTGCAGACAATTTATCTCACCTCATGGATTCTTTTCCACTACCAGTGCAGTTACCTAAATCTAAATTAAAAAAAAAAAAAAAAAAAAAGAGGAAATCTGCCGCATATCATCTGTGGGTGATTGCATTTCATTGGTTTTTGAACTCATCCCTTTGTTTATAAAGGAGACTGGATCCTTTGATATAAATGAAACACAGATAAAAGTTGTTGTTGCTACCAAATCACGTATCTACCTGGTGAAACTCCACTGTTTATTTCACATTTCAAGAAGGTGAATTCAATTTAATACTTTCAAAACCGTTAATAACTTGAGAAGGATCTGAAATAAAATTATTTAGTATTTACAAATACCGTTGCATTGGTCACTGATAAAGAGGAAACTTTTTCTGAACAGCTATGACATTTCACCTACCTCTCCATGTGGATGTGAGGCCATCAGAAATGGATACCTCGAATCTGCATCTCTGTGTGCCTAACTGTGTAACTTACAGTGTAGCAATGTGTTGAAATTCAGATGCTGTGGTGGGTATCAATGTAGTACAATTTTTTTCTTTTTCAGGTCATCAGGGAGGTTTATAAGGATCCAAAGAAGAATCTAAGTGCTGCAATACCTAATTTCTGAGATCTCTGCAGACAAATTGTATTTTCTCCATTTTTTCAATGCCTGGGGAAAGGGAGGTGTTGCAGAAACTTAAAAGCCAGTTAGGGATTCAGATGAAATAGTAAAGCTCTTGGAGAAGTGAGGATAGAGAAAGGTCTCAAACCCTTGCTCAAGAAGACATACCTATTTCTTTGACACAAGAATTCTTTTCTATAAGAGCCTGAGACACCACTTTTGAACACTGCTATGCAAAACCTCACAAATAAAAACTGAACAATAAGCAAATGTACAGAGAAATCCCAGCCACTCTCAACATAGGAATAGAGTACTTGCTGATGCCTAAAATCTATCCTGACACAGTACTCATCTCAAAGGAGGCCAGGGTTAGAGGTGAGGATTCAGTTCTCAGTCTCTGTCCCAGGATACTACTAAGATCCTGAATAAAGGTGTTTTGTGTGATGCTGTTCAAACAGGTAAGAGAGTTGACCATACTGGAAGTCTCTGGTGAGGCCAGCCCTTTTATAGCCTTTCCAGGGTATAAGCACAAAGGAGTACAGTAGCATCAGAATCACTATTATGGAGATCATTGGACAGGGAATAAAGGTCTTCAGTGTCCTATAGATGTACATGGCAGTCCAGCAAGGCTTCTGAGCTACATGGTAAAGCCACAGTGTCAGTGCTTGTTGTACAAGTCTTTTTGCAGATGTAGCCTCATGTGACAGTGACACACCAAAATATATTTATAGCAGATCAGTAGCATACAGTCTAAATTTGTTGTGAGTTCTTCAGCACTGCAGTCTGCATTTTTTCTTAAAGTTTCCAAATTCCACAGACCTCCAGCGTAAGCTGTTGTCTTGTCATTGATGTTACACGTCAGGGCAGACTTCTTGTTTTCTAGAAGATGAAAAGGTATTGTCACAAGTGTAACTATCTGTCTGTGATCCAAGTAGCACTGAAAATAACACTTTCTTATTCTCTTTCTGTTTTATCTGTGTTTAAGCAGACTAAAGAATAAATTTAAAGAGTGAAAGAGACTCTCAGAAGTCCATGTAGCTTGTTGAAAGATCATGAAGAGATATGTAATAATATTTAGGAAATGACTAATACCTTTGGGAACAAAGCTTTGCATGTTAGTAAAAGGCATTTCTGTTTTACTGTTGAATTCCATGAATTGTCAGAAATATGAATAAAAAATATAGAAATATTCCAGAATAAAAGTAAAACTTATCTTCTTAGATCCATTTGTCTTCTCAAAGAGATTTAGCTTTTTTCTTCACCTGTGAAATATCAGGATGAACAATAACAAAAAAATTATAACAAGAAAGAAACAAATACATAGCAAAATGTGAGCAAGAAAGAATTGCAATGCCTCTACAGAGCCAAGTATTTCAATTTTTGAGTGTTTGGGGATCTCAGTGGAATTTGTGAAATAAAGAACTATCACTCCTGTAAGTTGCAAAATAATTTCTAAATGCTGAAAGAAAACAAATAAAAATTTCTGTAAAGAATAAAACTGTTTAAATGTTGAATCTGGACAAGTTCCTTTACTGATCAAGCTATATATGTAGAGGAAATGCCAGAGCTGATGTTGTCAATAA
This sequence comes from Oxyruncus cristatus, assembly GCA_013399855.1. NCBI lineage: Eukaryota > Metazoa > Chordata > Aves > Passeriformes > Cotingidae > Oxyruncus > Oxyruncus cristatus. The sequence goes on along the minus strand of VXAY01001422.1, from coordinate 1,015,740 downwards.
TCTATATTTATGAGATATTATATTTATTAATATATAAATATTATTTTTATTATTACACTCAATTATTTAGATATTTAAATGTCAAGGAACTATAGGAAACAATGCACCAAATTTGTGTGTCATAAAATCATACTGTTGAACTCAGTGAAACTTCCAGGTGTAAAATGTCAGAATTTCATTTCATACCTTTGTCTTCAGATATCACCAGCAGGAAAATTGATTTCTCTTATGATTTTTGGAGGACCCTTCTAGCTATTAGACAGAACTACTGGATAGATCAACAAGAAGCTGCAAATGGGATTTTTCTGAAAATGGGACATAACCATCAAAGCTATTGCTTGTGTTGTAGAACAAATTCTCTCCTGAGGTAAAATAACAAAATTCCATTGACTGCAATGACATTACACACAATTTATACCAGAATAATACATAGCTCTTTATCCATTTATCTATAAGCTGGTTGCTGTGACTTAATTTCACATGAATTATGTTACTGTTCTTGGTCTGTGCCCTTGCAGCACTTTATTACTTAGAGGGCTAGGTCAGCAGAAATAAATAAATATGTGATTTGCAGTCTCAGCAAACATCCTAGCCAGGCACAATGGCCTCTCTTCAGTGTTCCAGACTAATTGCCCCCAATTTTCTGCTCTAACCTTTATGTGCAATTCAGTCCGTTCTTGTACTATTCTCCTTACTATTTTTCCATCCAATCCTTATGTTTGGATTTTCTCCAGTGCCAGCACGTCTCTAACCATCAGCTCTTACGTATTCAGATTCCTTTACAGAATAACTTCCTCTACAGTGATCATAAGAAACATGTATTAGTTTTAAGTACATTAATTAAGAAAAGGATATGCTTTAAATATTTCCTTCTTAAGCTCTCACCCTGAATTTTTGTGTTTGATAGTATACCCCAGCATTTATGGTAACAAATCCTGTCATTATAGTTGTGTCTTGTGCTTACTGGTATATCATCATCCAATGTTTTTCTAATTTCACAGTCAAAACCTGCCATCAAATATCATAAGCAGTTTAACTGATATTAATAAAAGTAGGAAGATTTTTAAGCTTATTTTAAGACTGATTGGCAGCAACTTTCTGTCCAAAAACTGAATGCAATAGCAGTATGTTAATGATAAGCATTAATAAATCGTGTTTGAGGTAATTTCTTAGGTACTAAGGACCTTTTGATGATTAGAGAACATGTCTGAAAATTGTTCTGGGCACCTACTTAATGGCCTGTGACTTTGGAAGGCATTAATCCAGAACATTGACTTCATTTTCTTATTAATTCTTCTACATTATAGGAAGTTGTTTGCGAGGCCTGTTGGATTCGATGGTGTACAGGAAGGATGAAATTAAAGAAAGTGTTATGAGTGAAATGAGTAGTTCCCAGCTACTTACTTTGGGGGACACCCACTGAATTTAACAGAACTGGTTTCCGCAGTCCAGCTGCATTTCTGCTGAACGCTTCAGGCATGTGTGGAGCCCAATTCTACAACTTTTGTGTGCTTATTCACTATGAGAGACCACAGACCATTCTGTTGAATACAATAAGTTTGTAAAAAGTAAAAGAAATATTTCTGAAAGCCGTGATACCTGTGAAATGGAAATAATGTTGTTGTAGTTGAATTCTTTTATTAAGTCGTGTGTAAGAAAAAAAGCACATTTTACATATAACTGGTACTTGAGCTATGTTGAAAGTTAAATGCTAAGCTGTCTACTGTAGATATGTTTTCCAAATATGTCCTTTATCCTCCCTTCCCTTTAGGTTTCTCTCTCTTGCTCTGTTCAGCTCCTGCACCACTCTGGACTGGGGAATTCTGTGCTCAGTTCCTACCTTTTGGATCATAACTCTGTCTTCTTTATTGCACCATTAAAATGACTATAATGTATCTGCCTTGTGGCTTATCTGACCTGGTGTTCTCCTTCTAATGTCCCCTGTGCACACTTAAAAAGAACCATTATGAAATAAGATTATCACTATGGAAAATTTTACTCCTAGTCTCATTTAGTTAGCATTGATATAACTTTTGATAAACTTGGACAAAATAGTCTTGCATAATCTTTTTCATATTGTATGCAGTTCCAGTCCCTACAGTGCTCCCAAATACCGAATCATAGTATAATATTGTATCTCCTTTAGTCTATATGTTCAAGGTCCTGTAAAGTCTTTTCTTTCTGTTCTTTGTTAATGCATTAGGCCGTATACTGTGGGTAGCTTTTTGCAAACATAGTTGGCTTCACCAGAGTTTAAAAAAAATTTCTTAGATAACTTGGTTGGGGGGAAATTTTTGTAGATGTTTTACCTATCTAATACAGTTTAAAAAAATTATTCTGTGATATTCTCAATAACTTAGAGTATTAACTTTCCATCAGAGAAATGTGTTCGTAAAATCAAAACAGACTAAAAAGAAATCTTTTTTTTTTCAATAAAGGTTATTGATATTGCATTTATATCATGGTTCTAAATGTAGTTATATGTACTTTAAAATGAATTTATATTGAAGTTTTTGACACATTGAGGTATTCATGATACTAGTCTTGTACTTGAGTTGATGTGACTTTGCACGTCAAAGGTCTGTCTTTGGCTTTACCCTGATGCTCTCCCACTCCCTAGTGCTCAATTATGTCTGTGTAACTTCTGTTCTGTCCCATGCCTGACCATAGTAAATCCTGTCTCTTTTCAGCGAAATATCAGATACACTATTTTCATTTTACAAATAAGTCAATATATGACCAGAATGAGTCAGGAAAGACAAGACCTGATGTACAACCTGTGTAGAAAACAGTCTCGGTACACCAAGAACCGTTTGAAAGCCTGACATAAAACAATTTTTTTGATGTTCCTATTGACTTCAGGACAGCTATTGTATAGGTTTGCTCTACAGAAAATCATACACATTTATGAAAATATTAACTTACAGAATCATAGAATCACAGAACAGTCTGGACTGGAAGGGACCTTTAAAGATCATCTAGTCCAATCCCCCTGCAATGAGAAGGGCATCTTCAAATAAAACAGGTTGCTCAAAGCCCCATCCAACCTGACCTTATGCAATATCCAGCTGAAGAATGTAAGGAATCTTCCTTCTTTTTTCTCCATACATCATCCTTTATTGTAGATTTTTAAATATCCCTATATGAGGATTTTTTTTTATTATTATGGTAAAAAACATTAGAATGTTTTTATTTTGTTACACTTTATTGGAAGGTGTGATGTTTAAGTTTAAGGTAGTATTGCCAAAATAACCCAACCACTTCATGCCCAATTTAGCAAGTTAGAACTATGGAAATCCAGAATAAAACAAAAGAAATTTCCCTACTTTACAAGCAATTTCCATGTTTTAGGAACAATTTCAGATGCAAGTTTTAAGTATCTATTTAATTTATATAAGATAGTTCTTGTAAATTAATTGAGCAAGAAATTGTTATTCCCCTTATATTCCAGTGAGTTTCTTCCAAACTTATCATTTCTCTCCACCCAAACCTGACTAGCTTCTAAACATGTACTCACTGTAGACCAGGTTCTGCATTTGGCTTTAAGCTTGGGACTCTTTATCAAAAGTCTGCTACATAGAGGGAGGGGGTTGACTTTATTCTTTTCTGTAGGTATGACACCAGTTTCAAAAGGGTTAATTTATTACTCTAAAAGTGCAGGTAAACTTAGCCTATCAACTTTTTTTAAGTCTGAACTCCTAAAATATTCTTAACATTAAATATAAAATATGTGGCTGCCTTGGAACTGATACTTTATTTCTGTGTTTGAGCAGAAAGTCCTTTTTGTTTACAGTTTTCCTGAGTTTTCTTGAGTGGCCAATTATACTGAATATATATTGAGCCTAGCACATGTTAAAAAAAATCACCAAAATCTGTGCTGTTTCTCTATTTTGAACACAGGTTAATTTGGCCCCTTGGCTCATATATTTTTACAGGCTTTCTGTATAAAGTAGCCTAATGTTTTTCCTCCTAGAGTTAAGATTTATCTGCATTAGTTTTGGCATTTTAAAAAAATTAAATCTCTCTGTCTTGCCCTCTTCTTTCTTTATAGTCAATGAAGAGAAATGGACACCTCAAGGGAATGATTCTTCTCATTCTAAGATTGGTATCTAGGGTAGGTTAGATGGATGGCCCTTTGGAGTTGCCAATTTCTTCCCAGTTACTATCAGGAGAACTTAGGGTGACTGGCTCAGTCTTACATCTGTAACTTTTATATGTCTGAAGTTATGTGACATAATCTTTTCTTCCTTATCATAACATTTTCTGGGGATATGAATAATGAATTCTCTTCAGAAAATATTACCTTGAAGACAATAGTGTTTTGACTGAGACCCAAAATGTTAAAGATAATTCAGTGTACATATATTGTGAAAGTTTCGTGCTGCGCTAGTAGAATATTGGGGCATTTGATGAAGTAAGCACAGTGAGCACTGGTGCTCATAGGAGCATTATCTGTACTTTTGGACACATGTAACCAGGATTCTATACAGAAAAAAAGTAAAGATTTAAAGTGTATTAACTGAATTAATCTCACTTAACTTTAGAAATCTACACTGGAGACATGTATATCTGTAATGTAGTCTTTTTAGGCTCCTTATCTAATCAAGGGACAACTATAAGACCTTTCATGGTACAATACTTCTGACCTATTTTAGACACTCACTTTAAAATGAGATGAACAATGGTCTGAAAGTTTCTGGTTTTCTCCACTGATTTTAAAGCAAGACCAGTGAGTGCGATTAACTCAAGTACAGATACCAAAATTATTTCTCTGTTATTCATGGATGGACCAGGAGAAGAATATAGTATCAAATGGTTCCAAGGGACCAAAAAGTTGTGCTGTAAATGTGAAGTCTCTAAACTGTTTAGTGACCCTCAGTTCTTTAGTGTTACATAATGCTAATGTGTTGCTGTGACATCATTTAAGAGCTGTGACACTGTACAAATATTTATGACACTATTGTGACATTGATTGATAATAAAGTCAATTTTAGCTGTTTAGAGACAATTATTGCATACACTGCTACCTAGTATATAATTTTTTTTTTTTTAAAGAACTTAGAACTAATTTACAACAATGGTGGAAAAGTAATGACGAGATGTTAAGAACGTTTTATTCACATCTTAAGATTTTGAATATAGCCACACATTATCATGAATACATGATATGAAATGATTATGAAATGATTTTTGCATTTTTTGCATTCTGCAAACTGGAAATGTTTTCTCTATGAAAGCTTTTTTCTCTTTTAGTGCTATATGCTGCTTCTTATTCTGTATGGGTTGTTGTTATATTTGTTCTTCCTAGATTTGAGGAACATATTGCTTTTATTGTTCTAAAATCCTTCACCAGCTTGAAATGGATGAGAACATTGGCACAGTATTAATTTTTATTGCTTGCTTGGAGTTCATATAGATATATAAAAATACTTACAAATAAAACGTTTTCCCTTTTTTTATCTCTTACAAGAATATTTCTTTGTAAGCCTTTAAGTAATTTTACCTTCCATTTCAAGATATCTTTCCTTTTACTTTTGTATATTGTTCACATAACCAATTGCCCAATCTCTTCAGGTCACCTTATAGTGTTCTCCATTGCAATGCCTTTATTCCTACAGATTTTTAGTCATCAGCAATTTTAATCGTGTCTGTATTATATATATATATATGTGCTAAGAAAACTCTGTCAAGAGAGAAAAACATTGTGAGAAAAATAAATAATAAAGCAGTGATTTTATTCATTCTTTTTACAGTAGGACTTGTATATCTTTTTTGTGTTTGAGTATTAATTTATGAATATGGTATTTTGTTTTGAGAAGTGCCAAGCAGTCTTGCTTCTCATAGTCTACAAATTGCTGCATACAGGCTCTAGCAACACAATAAATAACAATAAAGTGACATTAAGAGAGAATATGGTCTGGGGTCATTTGTGAGGTCCAATGTCATTCACTAAATGAAAGTGATCCAGAGTCTGTTAAAGAGGTTAACATAACACCGCCCAACCTTTCTCCACTTTACTAATTTTTGGCAAAAACATGCCAAGAGACAAGAAAAGATTTTCCATGATACAAAACAGTGTGGAGAGGATTATATAAACAATGGAGTGATTTTCATTTTTACTCTCTCCTTGTTATTTATATCAGTCCACTGGTGCTTTAAACATGTTACAAAAAATTAGATGATTAGATATCTGTGGAAACTACAATCAAATCTTTTCTTAGTTTTGCTAGGAAGAGCATTAGACCACTGGGAGAATGAGATTGAAGGATGGGAGAGTCATTTTTTATCCATTCAAATATATTATTTTTTTTTGTATGCCTGGGTATTAAGAAATGACTGATGTAGTGCAAACCAGGAAGAGTGAGCATCATAAAAACCACTACCATATGTTGAAATATATCCCAAAAGCACATAATTCATCACTTGTTTACTCTTGTTGAACGCCTTAAATTTGAGTTGTAAAGTTTCTTAGGTGTTTACACAGGCACAGGAGAAGTGGCCCCTAGTGAGGGAGACGAGTAGCCCTCACCTCTGCTCCATCATGACTCAAGCTCGTGGCAGATGGGCACCTTGTACAAGCCTGGCCCCAAAGCCATGCTCACAGCATTCCTGAAGCACAGCATATGAACCTTCTTTGGAGAGTAGCACCTGTGGGCTAGAGGAAAGGGACACCTTCTCCTCTTTACTCAGCCAGGCAGCTCCCAGTTTAGACAACTTGTAGTTTGGGGAGGAAATGAGAAACCTATTTCCAGTCTTTTTCTCTGCTTAGTATTTACACCCATGCCTTTCTCCTGGTCCAGTTTTCAGGTGAGGGAAGAGCCCCAGCAGCTAGCCTTGTCATGGACATTTCTTGCTATTACACCCTCACCAATGTACAAAAACAATCAAATGGAGACAATTTAGAAATCTGGACCCCACAGGTCGATGAATGGGTCATACAGCTGATAAAAAAAGACTTGCATTTAAATCTTTATGCCCTGAGCTGTTTATGCATTTTGACACTGCATGATATCTGGATTAGAAAATCAGAAGCAGGCTGACGAGAACCAGAACACAATTTCCTGCATATCCAAGCAGAGGACACAGAACCTGACTGCCAAGATACTGCATCTCCTTCTTTCTCTCTTTGCAGCACAAAGACCAGGAGGGATACAAGCACTATTCCTCTGAAGGATGTAAACACTCAAATCATACTGGGATTCATACTAATCATAATTATTTAATGTGTATATAAATTCATGCCCAGAGATTCCTCAATCTATCAATTCTGATTGCAGTACAGTTCTCATGCTCAGTATAGTCTGCTGCACCATTCGTAAATAAGTTAAAGGAAAATAAAAGTCTTTTTTACTTTATCAGCTTGATGATAATATTAGAGGATTTAATTGACCTCAGTGCAGCAGAATTTCTAATTCTGAAAAAAAAAGTGAAAAGTCAGGGATCTTAAATTTTGTGTTAATAGATCTTAATGAATCACCCTGAAATAACTGGCTCGAACAGGTCAGAACACTGTCAGCCAGCTCAGTTTGCCAAGAATCCGTTTCTCTTCTAAGAGATAAATGAGGTTCCTCAGTGTGGAGAATGCAGAGTGCTAGTGTTATGCCCTTTTATTTTAGAGTTGATTTATTCCAGTTGTGATGAAAGGTCACAAATTTCAGTGTTCTTTTTTTGCTTCCTTCAATTCTTACAAATGAAACTTTCTGGAGTAGGGCTAATAAGACATTTGAGAGTACACTTTGTGTCAGTCAGTTCTCCAACCATTATCTTTGTGATTCAAATCCCCATTATTAAGATGTATTTTAATTTTTGTCATTTGTAATGTCTATATTGTAAAGTCCTATCCAGTGCCTAGTGAGTTAACATAAAACTTTTGGATCACAACAGGGTATTCTGAATCAATTTCTGTATTACTGAACACCCCTAATGTTTTTCAATATGCCCCTTGTATGTTGACCTTAGCATGCCAATGAATTCCTAGGGAAAAAGTGTACTGGGTCAATAAATGTCTATCTGCAAGCTAGGTGACATTGGCTGGTATGACACTGTATTCTGCAAATGCCAGTTGGTCTTAATTCTGGAACGAAATCAAATTTGAATGATTGTTGATGATTAAAATTTTCAATAAGTTATGCTTGGAAGCCACAGGGAGAACTTATTTGGAATACTGAATCCAGCTGTATGCTTTATCCTGAAGAATGAAATGATAGATTGTGGTGATGAAGCTGATAGGAGATAGGTTATAAATCCAGTTTCAGAGCTATGAAGAAAGGAGATCAAAAGGATCATGTAAAATTATTCTACATTATGCTCTTATTTGACTTAATAGTGATGAGCAGAGGAAAGGGCTGGGGAAGGAATACCCAGAAGAGAAGTGTCTACAGAGTTTAAAAAAACTGTATATTGTAATAAAAGAATCTGGACTAACAGTTAGTGTGAGATAAACCATGCAAAAACATCCCCAAAACGATGGCCAAAACAAGTTGCCATAGGAAAAAAAAGGGGGGAAATTTCTATTTCTGTCTTAAACAAATGATTTTAAGAAGGTTTGTCTGAAGTACAGAACCCTGTGATATGGCATTGTCTTCAGTATACCTAGATTCATTCTTATCTGTGCTTCTAGATATTCTGAGGTGAATTATTTCCTGGGGTGTTGTTCCAAGGTCTATAAAAAAGCAATAATGGAAATTATAATTGCAATATTTTCAAGCATGTTATGGTCAAGATATAAGAAGAACACAACAAAAAGTTAGCAGCCACAGAGCTGAAAACATGATTTTTGCTGCACAAGTTGCAGGTTCAGTGAATAATGGTGAAACTTGTGCAACTTTTTCTTGAAGAGCCTTTCTCTACTCTTTCTGATAACCCTATAGAGTACACATACTTTTACTAATTTCTTCATATTTTTTGGTATTCGTAGTTCATTCATGCATTTCCTCAAATAAGGCCCAGATTCTAGCATTAAACCATTTTCTATTAGAACAAGGAGGCCCTTACAGTCTCTTTTATTATATGCAGAAATCCCAAATCTGTTTCGTGTAAGTTCAGTCAAAATACAGCGCTGTAAACTGCAACTGTGCCTATACTATAATATTCATTGCTTTTTATTATTTTTAATAGAATTCTTTCTGATAGAACTTGGCTCAAAAATGTAAGTTATTTAACAGATATAATTAGGTTGCTAAGCATTAACAGTTAATTATCATATTAATAAACAGTTATTACTTGCATCCTATATTGAACCATGCCAGAACAGCATTATTATGCATACATTGCTCTTAGGCAACGTAATTGTCCTTAAAGGAAATCATTACAATTTAAATGAAATTGGGAGCTACTGGTTAGGGAAGGCTGTAGGGCATGCACAATACATACTAAGCAAGGTACTGTAATTTTCCCAAATCACATCTTTTCAGTAATTTCACATCACAGGGCTATCTCTGTTTAGTTAAGAGAAAAACAGTTTATTTTTGCCTTGCAATTTTACAAGGGCATTCTTTAACTGAGGACAAGCCAGTCCCCAAAATGAAGGCAATGCAGAGTCACTGCATCATATTATTTAACATCCGATTAGTAAACTATGACCATAATTTAAAATTTGTTTTATTTTCAGACTATATTCTAACGAATGTATTTACTGTGGCACTAGCACATGCCGGCCAAGCAGTGTGAAGCATAGACTGAAGGCTAGAATTACCCTGAATAACATCCAATGTTAAACATATTTCCATATAGAAATAACTGTGTATCTTTTTGGTGAATAGATTTTTGCTCGCTTTTGCATGCTCTTTCTCTGTGTTTAATATCTATTAAACTAAAGACTTATTCTCCTCTATGACATTTTTGTCATACAAAGGTTAGTTGTTTGACTTAATCTCTTTGACATCTGTTAAAATACAAAGAGTTTGAACATTAGTTCCTGGTATCTTCTTAGGATGATAGCTAATTAATGTTTTACACTGCCATAAACATTTCCTTAGTTTAAGTGAATGACTCACATTTACAAAAAGGTTATATCGTGTGGGTGCTAAGGATTTTTCAGATGAATTAGCCAAAAGCTCAAGATAAGCTCTATTAATAAGCATTATTTGATAAATGTGACACATGGCAAATGAAGTGGCTCATAAAGTTCTGTAACAGAAAACAGTCTATGGCCTCTTTTCCTCTTTTCATCAGCAAGACATAATAAAACTTTCATCATTTTTTGCAAAAAGAGTGCCAAAAAGAAAATTCCTCTAACCCATACTAGCAACATAATTCTGCCTTACATTTGTTTTTTCAAACTGTTCAAACCCTTTTTCTTTCAAATATATAGGCTAAAGTAAGAGTGACTCATCAGAATACAGTTGAATTGTTTCAATAAAAAACAAACAGGGACAGAGATCAAGCCCAATACAGAATACATACATCAAAAATTTATCTGTGTCTCTTTTTTGATGTTGGAAAAAACCCACGTTAATTACACATTGTTTATAATAAAGCTAAATCAAGTCATAGTGGAGCACAGAAGAGTGACATTTTTATGTACCATCTGTAACTATGATGAAAATGGGTGCTAAATTACATACAATTGAAACCAAGTGTCTTTGACAAGAAACTAAATGTCCTGTCTTTAATACATGCTTTTAAGGGTAAGATTCTTCCTTCCTGGTACCCAGTATCAACCAGGAATACTGTTTTTAGTCCTTGACATAAACAAAAATAGAAACTGACCTCCTTGCTGCAGAGGCTGCTACGATCTGCATCAGCAGAATAATCTTGTCTGACTTTCTGAATCTGTACTTGCATTGCTTTTAAAAAACATTAAAAATAACTTTGTTTTATATATTGAGTACTACTATCAGTGGCATTCATTATTTCCAGTTTTATTGTCATTTCAAGCCTATGATTTACTTCTAGTATCTGAATGTGTGACCTTAATCAATATCCCCATCATTCCTGGTTTTTACCTTGTGCAATTGAACTGCCTATAAAGGAAGGTCATCAAGGCTGTCAATGAACAGTTATGGCATTACCACAGTTGGCATGAGGTAGGGAGAAAGAACTTGTGATTAGGCGTGTACCACCGCCAAAAATGCCAGCTGAACTGGGCTCAGATCACTGCTCTGAAATAGATAATAGGCTCCTGGCTGTGGAGTTGCAATTGCTCTGTCACTCATTGTGCTACCAAAGTGTGTTAGGGATTTAGGGAGAACATGTGCAGTTCACAGCACATGTTCGAAGGCATTTTTGGTGATGTCAGGCCACCACATTCCCATTTAATAATAAAAATCAAGGCTTAGAAATTAATTCCAGAATTGTTGCTTGCATCAAACTTAAAGATAAACCAGAGAGCTGGGCAGTAAAATCTGGTCATGTAACTGATACCACAAGTGCTACTTGATGGGAATTGATCCAACACTTTATTCCAGAAGGACTAAGAAATTTTTCTCTCATTCCTTAGGAACATGTATTGCTTGTGTATCTATTTACAGTCTCCCCCTTGATGTTATAATAATGTCTTTAAATCTGAGTAAGATGGCATTATTATAAGGCAATGTTCAAATAAGTTGGGAATGCCTCATTTGAAGCCAGAAAATTCTCCATAGGAAACCTTGCCAAATAAAGAGCAATAATTTTCCTTGATCCTCTGGAACAACACCTGTTGGAAGGACAAGAGGTCAACTAGTGCAAAATGCAGGTTATCGATACTGGCCAATAAACTATGGGAAATACAAGGAATGAGAATGATAGCTGATGGATAATGGTTGAATAGCAACAGCTTTTCATGATAATCAAACAGTATCTGTAGTCAAAACACCCTGAGATAGGAAAGTTCACAAATAACATTGTTGTATTTGTCATTATGGATCAACTTTCCCCTCCCATTATTTTAACTTCTGGGTCAATTTTGCACTCACTATTTCCTGTTCTTTTTGAAGCCAGAATTATTACCAAAGAATCGGGAATTATCAGAGATAGACAGTCAAAATAATTTTCCCCCAATTTTCCAGATGAAAGCTTGACCTAGCATTTCTATTTGATTTACAGAAATACATCTAACTAAATAATCCTACAAGAGTTATTTTATAAGCAACAAGCCCTGACAAAAGGTAGTATTAGTAGAAGGAATGTATTTGTATGGAACACCATATTGTTGTTTTCTTTGGGGGAATATTTTTTTCTCATCTCCCGTAATAGTGCATCACAGTATAATAACTGGGACAGTGTTACCAGTCTTGCATAGGAGTACATACATGAAGATTGCACATAATCAACTAGACTTGGTTTTGGTATTACTAATGTGGTATTTTTGTTCTCTACAAAAATATGAGTCAAAAGGATCACCTCAGTAATGACTGTTAGTAGACCTCAGTGCTCCCTGATGTTGGCCAATAATTTCCAAAAAACTTAGTGTGAATATACTTATTAACTGGTTTTAGTGACTCTGACTGTAAGTTTAGACTAAGCTGTATCAGTCAGCAACCTGTAAAGATATATTTCTTTTAGCCCCAAGAGTTACTAAAGAGAAATACTACCAGCAATAAAACTAATTAACAATTCATCAAATAAATGCTGTGGGACACTCTACACACAAATCATCATCTGTGACTTTTTTGAAGAGGTATAAGGTAGAAGTATGATATTAACTCTGAATCTTAGTGATGACTGAGTGTAATGGATTTTATTTCTTTAAATGTCGTCAGGAACACATAATTTCTTTGAGAAGTAGACAGTACTAAGTCTAAGTAATACTTCTCTTAAGGTTTTTTTTTTTGCATTTGTATAATTTTCTTATAAGACATCACAATTATATTGATAATATCTCTTAAAAGCTACTTGAAGTTTAAAATGTTTTTATTAGGCAAAAGAATATTTTGCTTCAGGATTTTTATAAGGTTAATATTTTAATAATTTGTAGTTTATGCTGCAACAAAATTTCCATTCAAAGGCTAATTTTTCTGCATCTAATTTTGAAATCATAAAAACTATTCTTTTTTTTAGATAGTTGAATTTCTACTGGTTTTGAATTGAGCTAAATAATGAGTTCCTGTTTCAATCTTAAACATCAAAACTCCTAGTAAACTTCTAAAGAAAAGTGTTTCAATTTTTCCTTCCAAGAGGTGAGAAAGCAGGAAAAGAGCAGAGAGAAAACCTTGTATACCGATGCAGCCGAGACCCATCCAAGGATCAGAGAGCAATTGACTGAAATCTAGTTTCAAACTCCACTAGGACTTGATTGTGAGAGACAGAACTATGCACCTGCTGAGGACAAGGATGGATGGGGGTGGGGAGGGGCTCACTCCTGTTACCTCGTAGAAACTGCCCTCAGACAAAAACTTAGTACCAAAGAGGCTTTTCTGTGAAAAACTGATTATACATAATAATCGTTTTGTAGAACTGATCATATACAATACAGAAAAATATTAACTTTCATAATTAAAATATGTCACACTCTGGATGAACACAGTTGAACATTTTGAATTTCAAAATTGAATGCACTAGTTTAGTTAATATCTAGAGCTGCATTTTTTAGTCAATGAATACCATATCTTTGTAACTCCTATATTGCTCCTACTGTCTCGCCAGACTTAGAGGATATAGGGTGATCTGGTAAAAGCACATGCCATGAAAGCAGTGGAGAATAAACAAGGAGAATGCATCAAAGGGAAGGAGACAGGTTTAAGAATACAAGTCTTATGGTGTAGAGTGGGAAACTGAGAAGTTAACCTGAGAAACCAGAAAAAGGGGCTATTCCAACATATCTGTGTTATAAGGAACATAAGGCAAAACCTTCAAAGTGAAATTTTGCATTTATGAAGCTTGCTTTCTTCTGTTTCTTCCTTCCCTTGCTGCTTAGGTTATAAACTTTTCAGAGCAGCTGGAGAAAATCAACCCTCTGTATGCTTGAATGACTCTCTGGGCAGTACAAATGAGTCATCAATGAGTTTAGTGTGCAGCGGGAGAAAGATGATACTGGAACAAAATGTTCCGGTGCATATTTGTGTAGTGTCTAGCATAATGGGTCTCTGCTCCTGACTGAGGCCTCTGGGCATTCTAGTGATGTAAATATTAACTAATAATAATAAAAGGACAAGCACTTTATTTGCATCCATGTTGCCATCTGTTGCGTAGACTGAATCAATATCAAGTACATGTTTAGCTTCATTTACTTTCCTCTAAGCAGTGCACTTCATTTGTTGCAAAAAACCTGACAGTTTAAAAGCTTCCAGTAAATTTTTAACATTGAAAGACATTGTCAATGTTTTTTTTAAATCTCCTTGCTAATCAGCAGTAGATGTAGGCTGGAATTGGAAATAACATATTGATTTAGGGTGACAAGGATGATTAGGTGACTACAGCATCTCTCTTGCTTGTAGGCTGAGGGAGCTGGACCTGTTCAGCCTTGAGAAGAGATGACTGAGGGGGGACCTCATCAATGTCTATAAGTACCTGTCTATAAGTGCTGCATGTCAAGAGGAGGGAGCCAGGCTATTCTCGGTGGTGCCAAGCAATAGGACAAGAGTAAACTTGTCCTATTGGGCAGAAACTGATGCACAAAAAGTTCCACCTGAATATAAGGAAGAACTTCTTTGCTGTGTGGGTGACCATGCACCAGAACAGATTTCCCCAAGAGATTATGGAGCCTTCCTCCTTGGAGATATTCAAGAACATCTGGACACTCCAAAATATATTAATAAAGAACAGTGCTCAATAACTACTAGTATGTTTGGAAAGACAGATGAGACTACCAAACTGGCTGTAGCTGTCGGCTAAACATTGATCTGCTCACATAAATGTCCAAAACAGTTCTCACGTTATTTCAGGTACTTGACCTGAATTTTTTTCTCCAAGACATGCAGGTGTTTATGCCTTGGGGTCAGAGGGATACCAATGTGAATATAGTAAATGTGCTGTACAAGAGGCTAGATTTAAAAGTCTTGGTATTAAACTTGTCTCAGGGAATAGAGATCTGCCCCTGGCTGCCTTATGTGTAGATATGAATCATAGAATGGCTTGGGTTGGAAGAGACCTTAAAGATCACTTAGTTCCACCACCTCTGCTGTGGGCAGGGACACCTTCCAGTAGAGCAGGTTCAAAGCACCATCCAACCTGGCCTTGAACACTTCCAGGGATGGGGCATTCACAGATTCTCTGGGCAACCTGTTCCAGAGCCTCCCCACCCTCTTGAGTAAAGAATTTCTTCCGAATATCTAATCTAAATGTCTCCTCTCTTAGTTTAAAACCATTCCCCATTTTCCTATCACTATCCACACATGAAAAAAAAAATCCCCCTCAATGGTCTTGGATTTTGGCACCCATCTATTTTACATTACTAGTACAACATGGAGTAAAACATGACTGATAAAGACTGGGAAATATTAAATAATGGAAAGAATAACATGTTGCTAGAAAGGTATATGGATGCATCTAAACTAGAAGCAAGAAAACAAACTTGTGTTTTAGTATGCCCAAACCTGTGGTCACAGACTGAATAAACTGGAAAATAGGAAATTATATTCCAGGACTATATGACTGGGGAAAAATAAATTGAATTATCAGAGTCTTCCTCAGCTGTATGTTAGCTCTCTTTAGGACACTCGAACTGAAAGAAATTGTATGAATATTGCATATAGAAGCTATAGCACAATACCGAGTTGGTCTTGGGACTGCACTCTACATTCAGCAATGCTGGAATAACTAGTACAAGTGTTCTCTTTTCTGAGTGTCCACATTTCAGAAGAGAGGTGATCACAGTGTCTACTTCTTGCTTTATATAATAACATGTTCCAAAATATTCTAAAAGCAAAAAAATCTTAGTAATATGCTGTAAATGAAATTACTGTTGGCACCACAGAAAGTTAGAAATGGATCAAAATTGCTGAATTTTGTATGCAGTCTCTGTTATGAATGTCATAGCAAAATTAGACATATTAGAAGCAGTTCTATTGCTATATATACTTCTGAATGGCAAATTTCTTTTGAGCTGTATGTCTAATTAATCTGTTATAGATTTCCCCTTCTATGTGGTCAGAATTTTTTCTCAAGTCATTGGCCAAGTAGGTGCTGCTTTCTAAGTCACCTTTAGATTACTTTCTAATCTAAGGCAGACTCACATAAGGCCAGGGTAGATATATTGTACTGTATGGGATGAAATTGGTGAATTGTTAGACATTTCGCACCATTAATTTCTGTGGGGAAAATCCAAAAATTATTCATAATGTCCTCTAAATTAGAGCCTTTCCCATTAAATTCACTTGGAATCTTCTTTTACTTGCTTTAATTCTGCTAATGTATAAAGGTACTGTAAATTGGTGCAATCATTATGCCAGTAGTCAAGAAGGTCTAAGTTAAAGTAAGTTGGAAGCCCAGTTTGACCTGTATTGTCTTCAGGGTCCTTGGTGTGCAAACTAATGAAAATCAGCTTTCTCCTGTCTGCTTTAGAGGAAATTCACAACTGTGTGTGTGTACAAATTACCCTGTGTTTGTTGACACGAGGCTGAAACTTTCTAGCATATCATATATAAGTAATTTCAGAGGTTCTTGCCTTCTAAGGCCAGGAAAGATCATCTTAATCATCTTACCAGACCTAACGCAGGCCATGGGACTCTTTGAACTAAACTGTGATTCAGCTATAGTAGGTGTAACTGAAGGATTTAAGTGACAGTAATTTTTAATGATTTCCAGCCCCTTAAACAGTTTCACAGTGAAAACACGATGTGCAGAATTAAACTCTCTGACAATAGAGCTTTCTTCCCTTAGCCAGCTTTCCTGAATTTGCAAGTGTCTGCAAACTATGCATTGAAAAGTACATGACTGGAACATAGGTATTAAAAGAAAAATACAATTGTATTTTAAAAATTCCACTGAGAAAAGAAAGCATCAAACATAAAGCATGAGAAAAACTAATAATTAAACTGTACTGATTTCATCCAACAGAATTTAAGGACAAGTCACTGAGACTAGGTGTAAGAGAACTTATCTTCATATGGCTTTTTAAAGCTTGACCTGTAATTACCAAGTAAAGCATCTTGAATTTCTGTGGCAAAAGATGAAAAATAGCTATTATTATGCTGGAGGATTTTTTTTTTTTCATTTTGCAGCCAAAACAATTTAGGATAAATGAAAAGGGGAAAGTTAGCTCAAAATTATAAGAGTGTATTTTGCTTTCTACTGTTCTTTTGCATTAGTATGAGTATGAATCTTACCCACTGCCCACATATATGATTGTTTTTTCCTGGAGCATAATTCATTAAATTAATTCTTTTGCCAACATTTCAAGTGTTCTTGGAACTCTGTTTTTCTAAACCCAAAGAAAAGGCAGAAGAGCTGGAATTATGTTCGCATCTCCAGCCAGAGCGGTTAGCACTGAAAAGCATGATCTATAGTCCAGACTTTGGAATGGGGGTATTTTATGTTTGTTTGTTGCCAAGGTGGCCTGTTCTGACTGCAATTGTTTAAGGGTCAAGGAGCATCTGTTGTTTATAAAAATACAGTAACTGCAATAGCGAATGACTTTGGGGACAACATGAAAAGCAAGTATCACTAAAGAGACAGTGGAAGATGAGACCTTGCTTCAGAATAGGTATTCAGCACTATAATTTTGAGGATACTTAGGGAAAAGACTCTAGAATATTGCTATGAATCAGGCAAAACACAGACCCAAAACAAATGCAATAACATTCTGCTAGCAGGGAAGCAGACCTGAACTGTTTGCCTTGTGAATATGTTATGAAAAAAAGATGTGTTCTTGAGAAAGTTCACGCTTCTTTCTCATTGTAGCTACCACACGGTATGTGCAGATTTATGACAATAAAAAAAAGAGGTGGTATATCACATCTAACTATTTGTTTGGATTTCCCACTTGATTAGCATAGGTGCTGGTGATTGCAATTTGAGTAAAGCTCAATAAACAAAAGGTTTGGTGAAACCAAGATAAATGCAACATTCAGGCTTGTCGTTCTGGCTTGACTCAGACCCGTCTTGCCACTGTAGACCTGCCCAAATTCCTAGGCTATGTCTGATGCTTCTTGCTGTCTCCAGTCCTGATCCTGTCCTGGGTTTCCTGATAATTGCCCAAGCTTGACCTTGGATGTTCCTCAATCCTACAAGCTTGTCTGGGGATCTGGACTCTTGATGGATCATGATTATTACCACCAGTTCTGCTGATCTAAAACCAGGCATTTCTAATTTTGGAGAGAGTATGGGTACAATAAGAACAAAAAGATGTTGAGAATTCTGCTGCAGTGATAACCTGCCTGCAAATCTGTCAAGAAAAGATATTGAAGTGATAAGGATAAAATAAAAGACATGAAAGAAAAAGGCAACCAAGTCTCAGCACTTAAAAGTTGTGAATATAACTACTAAAAGGAAACTGAGAAGTGGTTAGAGCCTTTGTCAGCATATCAGGCAGCAGCAGCAGTAGCTGCCTTCTGTCTGTGCAATTCCTTTCAATGAAAGACCTGTCTCAGCTCCTCACTCTTACTAACCTTATGCCCACCAGTTGCAGATATTCATGTCCAGTTTTACAGTGAATTTGGTACTTTGAGTAAAATAATCTTTGTGCCCTTTTTACAGATGATGTTAAAGAAAAATAATGCCAAAAGCATCAGAGTTAACAAAAAGGAGGGTCATGCATGAGCTGTTTCTCCTTTAGGGTCAAGCACAGTAGTAACAGCTGGACGAATTCAACCTTATGTATGCTTGAATGAGTCCATGTGCAATACAAATGAGTGATCAATTTGTTCAGCATGATGTAAAAGCATAACAGGATTGAAAAGTAGTAGATACCAGTAAACACTGTAACATCTCAGTAGTCCTCTATGGAGAGCCTCATTACCGTCATGAAAGATTGCAAGGAGCGCAGAACAGGTAAATGGCTTTAATACCTGTTTTGATCCTTCCTGCTTAACTAGCTTTTAGAGGAAGAATAAGCAACATGTAGTAAAGCACTTTAAGATGAGAGGGGAAAGAGCTTATGAGAGCTCTGCCAGAGGGTTGTCACTTTTGGTAGTAAAAATAGAGTCCACATTACGCTTCTTAAACTACTGTCACAAGGACTCTTGGCTAAGGGGTGAGACCGACCTCCGTACTGCTATAGATAGCTTTTTGCAGACAAGGTTGCTCAGTGTATATGTGAGTGCTTTAGAGAAAAAGAGGGAAAATAAAGAGACATTTATGTCTCTTAAGAGAACTTATGCCAAAACCTTGAAGACTACCCAGAAGAAACTGGCTTAAGAAAGAAATTAGTATCAGACCTGTTTTGGGTGTGAGGGGAGAACTGGGTTAATCTTTTTTGTTGATTTGGCTTCCCATTCTACCTTAACAAACAGAATATAGCTATTAAATGTCTTCTAGTTGTTCTCAATATTTGCAGGCATTCCAGTGAAAACTTAATAATAGAAATGTATTTACTGCTCACATAGCAAATATTTGAGAGAATAAATTGTGAATTTTTGATGTAAGATATTTTCACCAGATACCTAAGTTCATTTACATTTATACATTCATTGAACAAAAATTTTTCTGTCAAGAAAAATAATATTGCATTTGAAAAGCAGTTCAAATGAAGAGTTTAAAATCCCTGTAACTGAGAGAAAATATGTGGTGAATATTTGCAGTTGAGTGAATGCAGTTGAGAAAGTATTAAGATACTTGTGGGCACTTGGCACATAGAAAATGGGCTAATTGTTATTAAATTGTTCACTGGGAATCATTTGCGCTTCCACACTCCCCAAGTCACTCTTATTTTGAGCTGATCATATGATCAAGAGAGACTACAATATCTTCCTTAAAAAAAGAAGGGGTTTTACTACTATTATTTAATTTTAGTGGTAAGCATTGAAGTGTGAGTGATGTCTACTCACAAACAGGAATTTTGTACTGCTTGGGTCACTGTCAGTAAGAAGAGACCATCTCAGTTTAGTAATAATATATAGAGACTGTACTTCAGAAAATAAAAGCAAAAACAAACAAACAAACCAACCAAACAAAAAAGACATTTTTTAATTGTGAAGGTAATTTTTTTTACCTAAATGCTCAAAGAAGGAATGGAGAAAAAGTTTGAAGAGATGGTGGCAAGGCAAGGAGGGAAAATGTAGTTACTACCTTATGAAACTTTAGAAGGGTAAAAAAAAATAATAATAATAAAAAAAAAATATCCAAAAAGCTCTTGTACCTTGTTATAAAATATTGTAAGTGATAATAATATCTTATTTTCTTGCATTCCTGTTCCCTTCTAAAGCCTGGTACCTTCTCTGGCAGGATTAAACTTTTCCTCATGTCATCATGGAGAAGAAATTACTTAGTATTTAAGTAAGACTGAATTAAAATGAAATGGATACATTTTGAAAGGATAATTAGCTATCACCTATTCCAGGTACATTTTTCCCGGATACACAGGGGAATACGTACTCCCAAACTTCTCTTAGTTTGAATATGTTTCCTCGCTGCCCATTGTGAGCACGTCTCTGCGTTAATGAGTTTCAGTTGGAAGTTCCCCCTGGTGTATAGGTTCCCTGACACTCCAGTTTGCATGAAGGGTAATTCATGCTGAAGCTTACAATCCATCAAGCAGCAAACCTTCAAACATATCTGATTTTTTTTTTTTTTTAACTGTGTTAGACAAGAGTGAAGCAGATTTATTTCCTCACTTCAGTATTATCCCAACCTCACACATGCCTTAAGTACACACCTCTGGGCATGCAATACATGGTCTCACTTTCATGCCATAAAAAAATCACTTTGGTGAGCTGCTGCAGAGCCCTCACATTATTCACTTTGCTCTGGGGAGAATAAAAAAAAACAACCACCATCGTTATACCTTGCCCATATGAGTCTCAGAAAAGGTCCATCACTGATTTCTATGTATTGTGGATGCAGCCAGTCTGCTCTGGTGAACTAGTGCTCAGCAACATGGAGCACTATTCTGGTGTAGTGCTCAGCAGCAGGGAGCAATTTTCTATAGCTCTTGGTCTGCAAGCAAGGACAGCTCCGCAGGTTGAGTTCATTTAGCAGTGTAACTACAACCTCTGGCACCCTTTCAGGACGCGAGTCTCTGTCTTTTACTGCTTCTTAAAAGAAGGATGCAACACTGCTGGGTGTCATTTCTTTTCCTCAGCTTCTACTGTCACTTGAACACCCTCCACAAAAACATAATAGAATATTCTGGGTTTATGGGCAATCTTCAGAGACACATGTAAACCTGTCATTCTCTGCTAACAGAAGGCCAAATCATGCAAGCAAAACATACCTGCATGCACTTCTCTGTCTCAGTTTTATCATGACTGGCGAGCACCCATAGGTGTTGGGAAAAGCCTTTTATAAGAGTCCAATACATTCCTTGGCATTGCTTCTGGCGTACAGTATTTCCTCTGGGTTATGAAATATCTTTGCATTTCTGCAGCTGACTTTTTCCTTTCACTCTCTCTCACTCCAGTCATACAAGACTGTATGTGAACTGAGTAATCCAGCAGAGACTCACATATGCATAATGGAAAGAGACCTGAGTGCATGCCCCTGATGCATCAGTTGTTGAGGATGAAAGGTAAGATAATGGTTAGAGAAAGCTTCTGTACTCTTCATTAGGTCCTATCCTATGGGTAACTGGTGGACAAGGACTATGAGGTTTATTAAGGAGTGCACCCATCCTGTAGAGGAGAGTCTCAGCAAACCTTTCTGTTATAATTTTCAACCAACTTTTTCAGTTACCAAAGCCTTCACAAGGTAATTGGTTACCTACTAATGCTTTCACTCACAAGCTTAAAAGAAAAATATTTTGGATTACATGCATCTCTTTGTTGAACATTATCTCATTTAAGTCATCAAAGTTTAATGGCTCTTGTTGTCTGCTCTGTGATAAAAGCAAGAATTTCTCATAACACCATCTGTGGGATTTAACTCAATGCTAAACTGAAAGCAGAAGACATGCATGGCCCAGGTTCAAAGTGATGTTTGCAACCTGACACTGAATATGAAACACAGCCCATAAACTGTAAGTAGGTTGACTTCTTAGCATCCTCATATGTTTAATATCTATGCAATGCTTTATGCTGCAGCCTATATACATTTTTATTTTGAAAATCAACTGTATAAAATTAACATTTAAAACTCAGGAATGGGTCATTCCCTTCTGAACATTTTGAATTTTCTGAACACTTGTAGATTTTTGTTTTGTTTTGGTGTTTTTTTTTTTTTTTTTTTTTTTTTTTTTTTTTTTTTTTTTTTTTTTTTTTTTTATGATTCTTATAAAAATCTTTAACTAGCTATTACCTTCTAATATTTGAAGTTTGGGGTTCAATCTTTCACCTATTGAAGTAGGCAAGTATGTCTGGGTCAACAACAGGTATCTCATCAAGTAGATTAAATGAAAAATTAGAAATAACCTTTAAAGAAAGAAAGAAAAGTTTAACATCTTTCTTTCCCTTTGGTCCCTTGGAACTCATTTCCTTAAGGTGCCAGTCAGTATTTCCTGAGAAGTGTCTTGCCAAAGAGAAACGTATCATATATCAGGTCACCTTTGTTTTCTTGCTGTGGCACTTCCTTTTCACCCACTCTCTGCTATATACCGCTCAATTATAATTTCTGAGACTTAGCTGTATGAGGAGAAGACAAACTAGAAGCAACTTTCATTTTCTGTTTCTATGTAACACAATGTCTTCTGTAAGACATAATGTCTTCTGAGAATTGTAAGTGGAAGTGTGTGCTGCTGAGAAGGCTTGCCCTGTATTTAAAGAGTATGACAAGTTTCCTGTCAGGAGCTTAGTCCAACAATCACTGAAATAAATGGGAATGTTATTTTGCATTTAACCAAGTGCATGCTCAGACATCAATGTAATGTAGAGCATGTATTGTAGGTTCTGTGTCTCATTGTAAAAATGTTTTTTAGTCAGCACTGATAGCCAGCTATCTCCTCCCTGTCCTTCTTCAGACATGGAATTTCACATTGCTCAGTATCACTCTCAGATTCTCTCCTCAGATTCATCTCTACTCCAAGTACTTCATCAAAGCTTCAAACCTCTGAATTTGCAGTTTTCTTAAGAGGTATGGAGCACATGCAGTGATAGGGCTGAAAATTCAGACAAAGCTATTTTTGGGGTGTTAGAGATGAAATGTATTACCTGTAGAACTAATCATACATGCTATCCTCTGGAGGTCAAATAGTAGGATCACAGAATGGAAAAAGGCCCAGAAATAATCTAGTTCAAACCCTATAAATTTGTAGGTAAATGTCCCGTACAGGGTCTACAGAACACTGATTTTATATGACCTTGTATATCACAGACCACGTAACACTTTCTGCCATCCTGTGGCAAACTGAAGATTTATGGTAAAGGATCAAAACTCTCAACCTTACAGCACTTCAGAAAGAAAGCAGAATCTCTGTCTGTGTCCAGGATTCCTGCAGTCAGAGGATATCTGAGAGGCAAAATTTTCACTGTGGGCTTTCACCCATATATAACCCACAGGTAGCACTTCTATTACAAATGCTCCTCAGCTTATATTTGTCTTAGACGCTGTACAAGGACACTGCTTCCTTTGGATAGGGAAAGAAGTTTCCTTCATAGAAAAACTGCTTAATGCCTCCCAAATGTGTAAGAAAAGTGAAAAACGATAGTTCATTTGAGGCAGGGCTTATGGCTTAGTGAGCTTATTAGTTCCCTGAATGAAGAGTTGTCCACTCTGCATTTCTTCGATTTCATGCACTGTACAGACACAAAAACCCCTGTAGACTGAGATGAAACATATTAAACTTCTCATGCCAAATAGCAAAAGGTGAAGAAGGATTTAATAATCTTTTTAATGTCTATCAAATATATGCTATTTTAAAGAATTCCAGTTTCTCACACTATTTTTACTACTCAGTGTAATTTTATTTGATTGCAGGAGAGGATTTTAAAAGAAAGGTAGAGCTAATTTTCCTTGCCAGCTTAAAAAATAAAATCTGGACACTGTGGATCTCAATCATTAAGAGAATCTATTCATTTGATAGGAGATAGTAATAATCAGTAATTGAAGCAAGATGAATGGTACCATGGAACAAAATATGTCATATTGATTTAGGAAAACATTAAAGAACACAGAAATATTTTTTTTAATTATTTTTCACACTTGCATGTAGGGCATCCACTTAACTGCAAATATGATTGCTATCAGCTGATTACCAAGCAGTCTTACGTATTACTCCCTCGGAGATAAAATGACCAAGCTACAGGAGTCAAAAAGCTTATTGAATTAGAAGGATCATTGTAGATAAGACTTCATATCTTTACACAAAATTCTTTTATGGTACAAGAAGCTTGTAGACCAAATCAGTTTGTTAATATTGATTGCTTCAGTGATCTATTAAGTGTAGACACCTATAGCAGTTCAAATGTTGGTATCATCATCTGCACATGAAAGAGGAAGAATAGGTTTTGCCCAAAGCACCTCAAACTTTCAAAAAATCTGCTAATACAGGAGCATCTCTAGACCACAAGATTTGTATCTTAACAAGAAAAATAACATCTTAAATTCTTTTAAGATCTCCTTCCATATGATGCGTAAAATAATATCAGCTTGGATTAGGATGCAACTATAAATACAGTGAAGAATTGTGGAATTATCTGTGTAAAACTGAATTAACTCACTGGAGCTATTAGATTGTTCACAGCTTTTTCAAACGTTAGAAACCCTATTAAAGTATCCTTGGCTTGATTCTGTTAAAAAAAAAAAAGTTGCAATTGACACTCTAATGCTGCCTTACTTAATCTTCATGTATAATTTATTCATTATACACTGCCATTGCTAAATCATTTAAGAATAAATTTTCATTGTAAGAGGAGCACCACTGTAGTTAGATCATTATGTATTTCCAAGAAAATGTATTACTCTAGAGAGAAGGAAGTATTTTTAGCTCTCTTTAATTTTTTGGGGCAGTCTCTTTTTCTCTCTCTTATGTCAAACCTTCATCTTTTAAGGTCTCATTCAGAAAAAGCTTGACAATTGCTAAGTTTAAGCATACACTTAAAGTCAATGAGACTGAAAGACGTGGTTTTTTGAACGTGGTTAATTGTTTTACTAAATAGCAGGGGATTTTTACAAGTTATGGACATACAGAACTCTCTATGCTTGCTTTCCTTGGCATAAAAGTCACTCTTACACCTCCATTGACTCTATGACAGTATAGCTGTACATATATTGGCAGACCTGTAATAACTGTTCTCCAGGTAACATAATTTTTTTTAAAAAAAAGGTCACATGGTTAACAAACCCACCCGTTAGATTTGTGTTTATGCCCATGGGCATGGTTGGCAATACTCTTATCTGATTTAAGTCACTAAGAAAGTTGTGTACTTAGTTTAAACTTGGCAGCTGGGTGGAATTCAGTTTCCCAAACTTTGAATCTAGTGACATTTTAAGTATTTTGTTGTGCTCGGCGTTGCTTTCAGCAACAGCTCCAAAGGGGTCTCTTCTGTTGTGTCTGCCAACCCAATCTTCATGTCTCATGTGTCCTACAGCACTTGAAAAGAGAATCCCTATTTTGAGGAAATTGAACATTGTTTTGGATCTTCAAAGGGGATATATTACTTTCTGGAGGTGTTCTCAAGTTTCGTGGGATAAATAGAGTTTGAGACTACCACTTTGGACATGGCGACTAAATTTTAGGTGATTGAAGTTAGGTGAAATAATTTCCTTTCCATGCCTTACATACCAACTGGGTTGATAATCAATCTCTACTCTGAGACATAACTATATATTCTATGAATAATACTGAATATTGTATGAAATAGAGAAATTAAACCCTTCAGTAGTTATATAAAATATCAGTATTGTGTGTATACTACTAAAATCTTTTATTTGTATCCAAGTTGGAGGGAAATTTTAGTTTTCAATTTATAATGGCTATATTTGGTTGCGAAGTTTACAGGTTTATAAATATGGCACTTGCTCTAAGTCTATGTTTTTTAACCGTCTTTGAGTAAAGTGTGAAAAAATGTGAAAAATGAAAGTATGAGATTTACATTAGAAATTATATAAATTACCTGGGATAGCAAAGTAATTTATATACATGTGTGTTCTCAGAACTTCAAAGGGAATACTTTGGAAGCTAGGGAGAGGGGAATAGAACAGCATAAAAGTATAATTTCTTTTTGCTTAAATTTATAATACTTTTTCGAGTATTTTATGGTACCTATATTTTAACATTATTCTTTGCAGTAGTAAAACATTGTGGTTTATTACTTAAAAGTCAAGGTATGGCATTTCAACTATACTGGAAAGATACGTGACCAAGGGTAGGAGAAAAGAATAATGGAGATGCTGGTACTTTACATAAGATGTTAGAGTTTCTGATTTTTCGGTTTTATTAATCTTATTTTTAAATGCTACAGTTTACTGACTTTCAAATTCCTTATTTATTGCAGAATGTTCTAATGAAGTGTTTTTCTAAACTAATGGAAAGACATATCTGAAAATTAGAGTCAATGATTTTTAAGGGAATTTGCTTATTTTTTTAGTAAGAGAAAACCTAATCTAATATTTCTATTTATTACCAATTCTGTCTTTTAATATATTTTCAGGCAGGAAGATGCCCCCACAGCCTGCTTTTGCTGAGTGCCTGCTAAACAAAAGCTCTCACAGCAGCCTAGCTCACGAGAACCTTTTAAGCTCTGCTTCTTCCCTGGCCCTGGTAGTTCTGTCTAGTCCTGTAAAGATCATAAATTCCTCAGTTCTTGGTGAAGACAGAAGAATAAACCACATTTGCTGTTTCTACAACATGCTGTTTTGGGGATATGCTGTTCTGAAATACATTAGGATAATGTAACATGCAAATTACCACTGATTTTACAACCTCTCAAATCTCACAAATGCCTTGTCCAATTACTCTCAAACTTTCTAAGGGAAAAGAAAAATCATCATCTTTCAGAACACCACACAAGAGAAATTTCTAATAGAATAGTCTGATGTTAAAATTAGATGTAAGAGCCTAATTGAGCTTATAATGGAAGGTACTTTCAACCTTAGCCATGGAATGACTACCACAGTTCCATAATACCTTCTATTTCAAAAATCAGAAAGCTTTAGACAGACTGCCTGACAGATTATTTGGAAACAGAGGACAAAAATACAATCCAAGACAGGTCTGTGTTTATCACCATGTTGATATTGCCATACACTGTATATCAAGAAAAAAACCCACTATTATGCTGACTAACAAACAATTGCACACATTTGTGTTGAAAATCTATGAAAGCCAAGTACTTTGGGGACTGTGTTTACTGAAGTCAGATGGTCAATTCTGTGTTTTCAATTATATAACATATGAAAAAATATGATAAGAATCTTTCCTTAATTCACATGTTAACACAGTAATTTTTCAGGTTTTGGCTAAGGTACCATACTTTTTATTACCTGGGCCAGTCCCATATCTATCATACATTTGGTTTGTAACACATCTGAATGTCTTGGAAAAAAAATTGCCTGTAGGAGTAAATAGCTTCCCTTCTACACCTTTATGTTTAAAGTTTGGCCTTGAGAGACCATTTTTATGCAGTTAATCAGAGCTGCATTAATTTCACTTAAATTTAGACAACTTAAAGTGTCTAAATTGCAACAGGTGCTGCTATAGGTGATTCAGCTCTCCACTGAATGTGTAAGGAGCTGATGGGAACAGCGCTTGATTCGGTACCTAAAACTAGCTGGGATAAATGTTATTCAGTGTGGCCAGTCCTCCAAAGTCAGGTGAGGCATGAACAGGAAAAAACCCAGAGTGTTGAGTCCACTCCTGAATTGGAACTCGATGATCTCTAAGGTCCCCTTTCAAACCAAACCATTCCATGATTCTGTGGTATGATAGAGGCCATGTGTTTTGCTCTTTAAATATCGACGCAGTGTTGACTGTGATGGTCTGTCTATTGTAACTGAACATTTCTAGTTGGGTTTATGTACTAGTTTATCGGATTAACTTCTATTTGGGTTTATGTTCTAGTGGGTTCATATACTGCTTGCAACTTGGGAACAATTGAATAAAATGAGGCTTTTAATTAGCTAGTTACCCTCTTTTATTGAGGCACCATGCTGTTCCTAGAGCCGTACAAAGATTTCATGCTCCTTGGATTTCATTAATTTTCTGGTTTATATTTCAATACTTTTTTTTTTTTTTTTTTTTAAGCCAAATCAAAACCAGCTGTAAGTAAATAGAGAATGTTTTTCTGGTAATACCAACCAACAGGTCTATTCAACAGTAAGAGGAATTCTGCCTTGAAGAGTGCCTATTTCTCTCATTGACTGCAAAGGGTGTCATATATGGTCAGCTAAGGTGTATCTGTACTGTAAAGCTATACAACCGGTTCAGGTGAGACCACATCCTTACTGAGCAACTTTTGGATCAGAAGTCCTGTGAAACATTTACATTTTGTTTTCCCCTCTGTTTCCTTGTGGGTAAGATGTGCATGTTACCCTGCAGCATCAGTGTCAGACAGAGGCTGAATGCTATTTTTAATACAAGGTCAGGCATGTGCCATTCTGAAAAGCTACATTTTTAAGAGGCTGTTGTGCTGAGGTAGCTAGTGCTAGTTTGCTGAGTCCTTGTTATGAACTAATCCGGTTACTTTGTCTGCTATTGCAGGACTACATTTGTTTGCCTGTGTATAATGCCATGGTGTCAGTGATACACATCTGGTACAGTTCAGATGATGAAAATACCTTTTTCCTCTTTGCAGCCTATGTCTGTACTGGGATATGCTGGGGAGAGGGTGGGGGAGCTGCTGGCCAGTGCTGTCTGGCAGTGCCCCATGCCAGACACAGCACTTGTGAGGTTTTTCATCTTGTTTTCACACCCTCAAAGGTATCAATATATCAGGTCTCTGTCTATAAAATTGTACATCTTTCTGTTTTCTTCAATGTCAACAAGGATCCTTCCATTCAAAAATACAGTAGATTCCCAGTTACTATAAGTGATGGAAATAATTTTTGAGGTGATTTCTGTCCATAAAGACATCATCTCTGAGGCTGCATTGAATTTGAAGTGGTGACAAAGACAGATGCGTAAAATAAGTTTTTTCTTAAATATAATACATTCATTATTTATAAGTGGAGATCTCTTCTTGTAGGGCTTCAAAACTCATATCTATTGCAGTTAATGGAATCCAAGAGAATGAACTGCCTGCTAAAATTTGAGATAGTTTTAATAATAACAGATACTTAAACTTGCCAGGAAATGGAAAAAGTTCAGAAGTTTTAAGAAGAAGCTGTTTTCATTTATATAGTTTGGACAGAAATTTTGGAGTCTCT
This sequence comes from Oxyruncus cristatus, assembly GCA_013399855.1. Classification (NCBI taxonomy): domain Eukaryota; kingdom Metazoa; phylum Chordata; class Aves; order Passeriformes; family Cotingidae; genus Oxyruncus; species Oxyruncus cristatus. The sequence goes on along the minus strand of VXAY01001422.1, from coordinate 986,490 downwards.
TCAGCTGGAAGTAAAGCAATTATTTTTGTTGTGCTGATTACACTGTACATCTATCCATGCCATGGTACTCTCAGTGTGAGTCTTTTCTCAACCTTGCTGTTCTGCTCTTAGGTAATTCATTCCTTCTTTGATTTTGCTGACTCCTGTCTCTGAACCCATCAGATTAATTTCTCTCTGGATAGTGGCACTCCATGTTTTGTTATGACAAAAAAGAGGAGTTACTAATCGTCACAGCTGGTAGTTTTCTGTTGAGGAAGATTGAGAGACTAATTCAAAACTAGAAAGCAGCAAATGATGTTTTGAAATGTACTGAAGGCTATGGACCTGTACTAACTAAACAACAGTACACACATTACTGATGTCTCTTCCATTTAGAATTTAACACAAAACAGTTAAAATTAAGGCCAATATATGTTGTGTTCAATAAAGCTTTACTGTATTTTTTGCATATAAAAAAAATCTATACCTATATTGAGTCATCTTTATTTCTCCCTGTTTTATTCTGTACTGCCCGGACCTCTGACAACAAGTGGTGCCTTTGAGAGTGTAAGGCCTTGTCTATATGAATAATCTGAGAGAAAATCATATTTAGTTCCTGAGATTTGCAATCTAGAACCAATGAAAATTGGTATGTGTTGCAAAAATGTTGAATTTTTAATCTTTTGTATCATGATTGTGGTGCTTTAATGAAAAATAATAATAATTATTGTATAACCTATATGATACATATTTACATTATATGTTTATATGAGCACGTGATAATTTAAACTGCCCTGCGGGAACTATTCAAACGCAGTATGTCACTGGATTGTGGATTAGCTACAAACATGCTGAATAAGAAAGAATGTAAGGAAGGATTTTATTAGTATCTGTAGCATGCACCATCCACGTTTTATCTCCATCAGCTAGTCTTAACTAGAATGACTCAGAATAGCTCAGCAGCCTATTCAATTTACCTACACTCTGACACACTTATGTAAGACATGGGATTGTCAGTAATTTACCTGCCATGGTAATTAGTTTGCTGTATTAGCTATAAATATGGTTCATGGTGTATTCACTATAACATATTGGGCATTTAGCTATTCCATGGTCAGCTGTTTTTATGATCTGACCCCTGAAGTTAGCAATACTGCTGATCTTAAACACCTGTCTTATAACAGATGCATATTTCCTTCTATCAGCCAGACACCTGGTTATAATATTAATAACATATTTTCAAGTTAGTCCCCCCACCCCAGGCTTAAAAGTTAAGACCTTCAGGTTGTAGTAGGATGCAGTGATTCTTAATGATGTGTTCAAAAAATAAATCCCCACACACAGACAATATACTAGATAGGAAGTGAGCTGTGACAATACTTTTCTCTTCTTCATCTGTGTTTTTTATAGCTGGTCTTGCAAGTTAATACTGAAACTGCTATCTGCACCAAAATCATGCCTGGAAAGTTTCTACTCCCTCCCTCCCTCTAAAAGACCACCATCTTTCTTCTTCCAACTTTTGCCACAGCCAAAGTGCATCTATGTATCTATCTACTTCCATAAAAAGACAGCAATTGAGTGACACCTGTGAACCAACATACTGTGAACTGCAGAACAACAGACAGTAACACCTGCAGTCACCTGCCCAGGAATTTGAACTCTGAACACACGCTATCATACTCTTTGCCTCCAATCACCTGTTCGCTGTGTGAGCATGTATTTATACATGCACACATAAATATCAGACCAAGAACAAATGGACTAAGGAGCTCTTACAATTTTAATAATGGGGACAAATTCAATTGCAGAAATTTTAATATCATAAAGAAAGAAAAGCTGTTTAGTTTCTTCCTTTTACCCCTCTTATATCAGTGAGGAATATCCTTCTCAAAATCCTGAAGATGACAGTTTACTTTCCAAAATTTGGACCTTTGTTAGCACTGTGATTATTTAACGGTTTATACTGAGTGTGCATTCAGCCACAGAAATGAGAAAGAAAACACCTTTTAGAAAGTCTTGGATACATTACCACAATAGTTGTACCATCCAGGACTTTGAAGCACAGAAAAAATACAAGAAATAGAGGAATGTTCACTCTTCACTCAAGAAGTGCAAAGGAAAAGACCAATGTTTGCTCAATAAGGAAGGTCAAAATAGGCAGAAGATACAGGGAATTCACTCTCAAGGCTGGGTTGCAGAAAATGGAAATTAGTTTTGTGAAGTGCTAGTTGGTATTACTGAAAGATTTAGATTCTTTTACAGACCCATTTTGCAGAGTGCTAGTAGTTAATAAACAGATGGCTACATAACAGATTTCAGCTGGAAAGTACCCATCAAGGGACAGAAGAGTGGAAATATGACCTTGTGTTTTGAGGCAGGAGTGGGAGAAAAAAGTGTGCATCGGTGCTACGTATCTGTCTGGAAGCCTGCAAAGTCAACTTGATTCAGTGAGCTCTAGAGAAGCTGATGGCCCAAAGAATTACCAGGTGACTAAACATAGAAGGTACCTTAATATCAACCAAAAAACTCTGCTCTTGAATATTTTTTGATTTTTTGGCATTATTTTAAACATCAAGCCCTTTGCTTCATTTGTTCAACAGGCTGGATTGTTATATGTCACAGCTGTTCTGAGATTGACAGTAATATTGTAGCAAAATGAAGGCTTGATTTGGGAAGGCAGATACCTAAATCTCTGTAATTAGGCTTCAGTAAGGAAAATAGTAGTAGCTTTTTGCAACAGTGCTGTGCCTTGGGTTGCACCTTTCTGAACCAAAAGGATCAGATGTAAAAACTTTTATTACTTTCAAAATGCTAATGAAAGTCTATCAGTTTCTTGAAACATTGTTTCAGTAATTATGTCCCATTATAAAGACAGCATTCACTGAAAGAATTTGAGAAAATATTTTTATTCAATATAAGTAGTAGCAATAATTACCAACCAATATCATCCTTACAGAATAATACTGTATAACGTATCAGTAGAAAGTAATTCACTGTATAAGACAGACATCCTTCTACGTTCTAAGAACAAAGAGGAAGTTTTACTCTCCAGTCACCATTTCAGAAAGCCTTGTGTTTTTGTGTGGTACGAACCTAGAAGCATGGCAGTTTAAAACATAAAGATATTGACACTCGGTCAGATACCAAAAGCAATAGGACCAATTTCTGTTCAACACCAATAGTTTTCACATTTTTTGAACCTTTCCTGGGGGAACTTAAGAGAGCATCAAATGTGTACCATAATCAAGTAGAAATTTACAGGATTAAGGCTTCGGTGTTCGTCATCTTTCTGAGGGTACACTGAATAATTTACAACATTTTTTTCCCAACTTAATAGTTGGAAGAAAAAAAACCCCAGTTTTGTAATGATAGTTTAGGAAGTGATGATCAAAAAAAGCTGATTTAGGCTATTAAAGCAGGAGTATTTGCCATCTGGAAGAGCTATATACTATATAACATCTGTTGATTTCACTTTCCAGAACGTCACTAAAATACTTACAATTAAGAAAAGCAGTGACTATGTATAAACATAGGTGACCATTACTGGAAGAAACACTCTATAACAGATGTAATTTTGATACCATGTAATTCAACAATGCTTCATGCAATATTAATGGCCCTTCTTAACGTATCCTAATTTTAAAATTCATTACTAAATTATTCAGCAGTATATAAAACAGATGTGTGGCACTACAGCAGCCAAGTTGTTGTATCCATTATAAAATTATATTTTTATAATCTGCATGTAATTTGTCCTTTAAATCTCATACAGAATCAACAAATGTTTCCAGGTGCTATGACTCACCTTCAGTTTTCTTACTCCCCTGAAAGGTTTCACTTGTGTTCCCTTATTATCTGTTTCAACATTAAATGTCAAGCTTTTATGGTTGGTTTAATTGGTACTTTTGCTCAAAGCTTGATAGGCATATATTATAGGAAAACAGAACACAGAAAAAATTCTTTTATTGTTCTTGCAATGCCTATTTACACTTGCTGGAGGTTAGAACTAACTTCGTTGGCCAAACATACTTGATCTTTCACTCTGAAAATATACGAAGAAGGAAAAAACCTTACACTTTTGAAAGACTAATTCAGATTCTTCCTATATGTGAAAATACACCCTTGAATGCTCTTTGCACCTTCATCTCCCATGAATGTTACAGAAGATGTTCTGGAGGAAATTATACGACCTGGGTTGTAATTGTGAATGACAGTTTCAGTAGCAGTAGAGAAGGAGAGGTGTTTCTTTCCCCCTCTGTTGTGTGTGAATTGATGACAGGATGACATGACAGAAAGTCTAGTTGAGCTGTTTGTCTTATTACATGAAATAGCAAAAAGTGGAGAGATATTTGTCTAATTGACAACCTCCCCTTCCACCAGCCTCAAAAAAATCACCATGAAAGTGTATGTAAATTAGTCTAAATATGTTCTGGTTGCAACCTTTCTCTGATTGTGCACTAAACATGTATTCGCATGCATTTTTCGCCTATTCTGTTTCAGAGTCTGTGGGAGCAGATCAGACTCCCATATGCCTAATGCAATCACAACAGAGATGCAAATCGATTTGCTGTTGAAATACTTTACTTAAATTTGATCTTCAGATCAACTACTAAGATGGAAATCTTACTGGGCTGGTATCATGTAGTCTAAATGCATCAAGGAAGCAGGATGTGTGCAACTGTTACCCTGTTGTGGTATCATCAGTAGAGATTTTAGTTAATTTGCTTTGGACTGTGTATGTTTTAAACTACTCTGAGTAATTTAAATGCAGTACAGACATAATACTTACTTACTTGTGTTAGGATGCTTTTATTTGATCATGTTAACATTTCTACTGTTATGCTCTCAAAGCAAGACTTCTACTGCATGGTAGCTAGCTGGAGTGCACTGTGATGTACAGAAGCCATGCACTAAGTATGCCACAGCAAAGGTTTAACCCACTTGACAGTCTGCACCTAGAGTCAAAACGTACCTGATGCAGGATTCATCCTATATAATTTCAGAGAACCATCACTTCTGCATCTAAACATGAATGAAACATCTGCTCTTCCCCCATAGCCATCGGACAGAAATTGGAACCCTCAGGAGCTTTTTTCTTTTCAAGTTTATCTTAAATGCCCATCAGTGGGTGGGATGAATTCCCTTTTGGAGATGTTTGCAAAGAAACCTAGGATGACTAACACAGACATAGACTGAAGATACCTAAGCTAGTGCTAATAAATTTATTACTGTTGCAAACTCCTTACCATCTGCCTCCTGTCCTCCACAATCAGAATTATTCAAATATTTAAACTTCGTCCTTTAGGTCTACATGGAGCTTGGCATTATTACTTCTATAATTTAGCCTTTAATTTTGAAATGTCTTGAGAAACGTTACCTTGCTTTTCTAAATTGTTACTATTCTTACAGGAAGCCTGTGGACCCTGTCAGTTGCATAACATTAGAAATAACAATGTCAAAAAACTTATTTACTTATTTTTTTCCCTCCTAGTACATTAGGAGTGAGAGAGATTCTGATTAAAAAAAATCAAAAACCAAACCCACAAAAGAACACCACTTCTCCAAAAAGTTGCAAGGTGAGAACAATATAACATATAGATACAGAATCTACCTTTTTTTTTTCCCTTGAATAGGCAATATAGGAAAAATTGTTCAGCTATAGAGTAATCCCAAATGGTAGGAAGAAGGGCACTTCATAGTCACGTAATAAACTGAAACGGCATTTAGAAAGAACAGACAGCTGGCCCAGTCCAAACATCGGGAGCCAAATGGGAGAATTTGTCATTCTGTAAATGGCAAAATAACAAACACCTGACCTGAAGATAATAGGTTAATTGCTTTAATATTACATTTTGCATTGATGTTTGTTTTAATGTTGTGATGGATGAAAAGAGGTCATTTTTTTTTTAAATTCAGGCCTTACAGAACTGCAAATGCCTGCCCAGTGGCCTGATGAAAAACATCTCTTAGGTGATAAAATGAGTTGCATGCAAATGACAAGTAGGTTTGATGTGCCCTGAAAGCATTCGGCTTGGAGTGACCTGTGATCACAAATTACTGGCATGCTGCATCAGATCCTAGACTTGTAATTTCATCAAGATCAACAAGATGCAATCTTGAAAACTGTTTGCATGATGTGAGGACGAGTTGATGCCCTTGTCCTTCCAGACTGCTGGATCTGATGCTCAGGAGTCTGACTACTTTGTGTCTCTAAGTAGCAGTATAAGGCCATTGTAAATAATTAAATAGAAATTTGTTACCCTTTTGTCAAATGTATTTCTGATGTTACTCTTCATTCGCCTCCATTAAGAAATCCCTTGATTAAATTTTAAAGTCTTAAACAATTTGAAGGGCTGAGAGCACAGGACACAAACTACAGGCTGAATGTTTTGCACAGGAAAGTCATATTCTCTCTGGGAGAAAAGAAAATAATGTCAAGTATTTAATATGCAATCCCGTGGTTTTCTTTCAAGATTTGATGCTGTAGATTTGATTACCAACTCAGTGGCTGGTACTTGTAGGTCATTTATTTTCTTATTCATTTGCTTTTAGAGATTCAGAATTTGTCTCTCAATATATTTACAAATGTTTCTATATAAATAGAATGTATGGCTGAGAACTTTATGACATGCAGTTACATCAAGAGGATGCATACAGAATAGTTCATAAAAATGAGGATTCTTCTTCATTCAAAACGTTGTCGTTCCTAAGTTAAAAGCCTAAATTCTATAAATAAACATATACTAAATTTTCCAAAATGTGTCATGAGTTTAAGAAAAAGACACAGTATTTTTAAGAATAAATGGGAACTGAAAAATTAATTACCTTTATATTGTTTTCTGCATCTGGAAATGTGATTAATGATCATTCTTTTTATTATACACCTCTTCAAATGTATATATACATTTATGAAACACACTCATTATCATACGTGTCTTGAAGTAACCATAGAATATGTATAGTAAAAAAGCCACTTACTGTGCATTGAACAAGATCATAATCTATACTCCAGAAAGAAAAAAATTATAAAGGAGGAGCATGTATTCCCACAGCAGAGAGCCTAATTTAGGAGCAGAGGACATATCATTAATTTTGACCTAATAATGCTAGCAAAAATATTGCTGTGCAGGCCTAACTGCTCTCACACAAATGAGATGTTTAGAGGTGATGATTAAGAGGGATAAGATGATTAGAGGGATGGACCACCTCCAGTATGAGGAAAGGTTAAGAAAATTGGGATTGTTCAGCCTGGAGAAGAGAAGGCTTCAGGGTGATCTAATTGTGGCCTTCTAATACATGAAGAGAGCCTACAAGAATGATGGAGAGAGACTATTTGCAAGGGGATGTAACGATAGGACAAGAGGGAATGGCTTCAAACTGAGAGTAGGTTTGGATTAGGTATTGGGAAGAAATCCTTTACTGTGAGGGTGGTGAAGCATTGGAACAGGTTGCCCTGAGAGAAGTTGTGGATGCCCCATCCCTGCAAGCATTCCAGGTCATGTTGGATAGGGCTCTGCGAAACCTGGTCTGGTGAAAAATGTCCCTGCCAATGGCAGGGGGTGTTGGAACTAGGTGATCTTTAAGGGCTCTTCCAATCCAAGTCATTTTATGGTGCTATGAAATAGAACATTAAGTGTTTTCTTTTGTTTCTGATTTCCATATGTTTGTACACTGTTACAAATAGCCTCCATCCCTTAAAGGTATATATACTTTTTTACCTCAGTCCAGTGAAGCAATAGAAAATAAAAGCATCGTAGTACAGGAAAACATTTTAATAATACTCCCATGAGTAACAGCTCCTCAGTCATCATACCACATTTGCACTCCCTAACTAGAATGCTGTGAAAAATGACTACTCCCTTTTACAGTATTGTTTACTCCCCCAGTAATATCTGAACACTCATTTAGAAGATTTTAGTCATTAATATATATTGCAGACAGTGTATGAACTCCTTAGACTTTATATTTGAAATTTATGTGCACTAAGTATTTGTGTTACTGGAGATGATTAGTCATCCAGTTTTCACATCAGACAGGTCTAATTAAATTTCATAAATTAATTTTCCTAATTACATGTTTGCATTCCAAAATTGTACAATATTGAGTTAGATACTTCCCCCAGTTAAACTTTGTAGAACACACTCTCCAAGTTAAATGTCTCTGCCTCTCCTTTGCCAACATTTCGTTGTCCTCTAAGCTTGATCCACACTGTCCCTCCAGCTAAGAAGTGTGTATAGTTTCTTCTGAAATAGGTAGGCTGTTTCTAAGAAAATCTCAAGAAAACCTACATATGTACCTCTAGGTGTACCTACATCTAACTAAATGAGCTGACTTCACAGACAGCATTTTCAATGTCTGTTGGAGAGTAAGACGAGCTCATATATTGAACTTCAAAAGCATATTCAGCAACTGTTGGTGGCTACAGGGTGTATAATAACACTATAAACTGCAAGCTGAGGAAAGCTACAGGCACAGTGGACTAAATTATGCTGTCCAGTGCATGGTAGGCATAATAGCACAGTAACAGAAAAAAACCCTTTTGTATACTTGTCAAAGTTGTAGTCCAGTAGCAGACTTTTTTTTTTTTTTTAATTACTCCACTATGAAGTTGACAAATCTTCAGAGTCACAATTTCAAAAAATTACTGGTTTTAAAAATAATTTGAACAAACTTATAATATTTGAGGTCTAGTTCCAGCTCTGGACACTGCTGATCTAACTTTGGCAAGCTCCATTGAAGTCAGTGATTATTTTTGACAGGAAAGTGGGCCTATGCTATGCAGTATTTCACTAGTTGTCAACTACACTTACAAACTCAAGGGAGAGATGCCTCTTGAAAAGGTGATGATATAGGAAAATGAATTATTTTTGAGCATTTGGTATGCTCTTTGTTTAGAATCTTTAACTCACTTACAGTAATTTATATTGTAATGTTGAACGCACAAATAAACATTTCCCAGAAGAAATTTTAAAATAATCTTTTTGATCCACTTTCATAAAATTTTAATGTACTTCTCTTCAAGTGGCTTTGCAATTTCAGCATTGGAATAGTCTATGAAGTACCCAAAAAAATTACAAGCAGATACCGTAATCTCAGTACAGCTCTGTGAATTGTAAGTAAGTTTGCCTGTTTGTGGCCACAGAGATCTATACCCCTGTCATGTAACTGGGGTGTGGCTGAGCCTAATTCCCAGTAAAGTAATTGCTTTCTGGCCTCTGAGGTTCATCTGCTAATTTTAACTGAATAAAGTATTAGTCTTCCTTTTCTGTGCAGACAGCTGGTTTGCTGAATGCTTTCAATCATGTCCCAGGATCCTTGTCAGAAGTAGCTGGACCTTGCTTGTTTTGATTTGTTCATGTGAGTGTGGTTCTACCATGGCTAATTATTCCTAATTCAATATTACCTTTGACATTGTTTGAGCCACTGTTGTTATTAACTTATTTTTAAAGGAAAGCCCTTTCTATCTGCCAGTTATTAGCAAGCTGTGGAATGTGAACTACTCAAGGATAAAACAGAAACCTTGATGTCATAGGCAGTGATTACTGGAAAAATGTGACATAATTGATCACTGGTCTACCTTTGTTGCCTAGTTACTGAAATAGAAGTTCTTTTGGGTAGAATGTTTTGTCCAGTGCTCATTTAAAAAAGAAAGAACAAAATAAGACAGCTGTGAGAACATGATTTTTTAGCGTACACTGTTGTGGAATTTCCTACATCGAGTATATATAGTCACATAAGAATATATATATGGATATACACTCATATTTCTCATATATATGTGTGTGTATATATATATATGTATACATGAGAAATACATATACTCACAGGCACGTTGGCTTGTGACTGTGCCACTGGTTCTTGGTAACTTCTGCTACCTCTGCTGAGGGAACCATTCATTGAGGGTGATATTGCGAGTATTTTTCAAGAGGTTCTCCCAACAGCCCAATTTCAGCTGGTACTGTGCTGCAAAAGTTTTCTCACTTGCACTCAGTCCTTATTTCAGTTGTAGTTTCTCACACTGTGGTATGGGGACTCTGCTTATAAGCAATTCTTTATATGTGTGGGTAACAAATGCATTTTCTTCACATCCTGGCTGGTCATAACACTGGCAAATGCATTAGCATGAATCTCTTCATGTATACATAAATACTATCTTAAAAACAAGGAGAAGAAAAATTCTACTGAGGGAACTCAGCTCCTTTAGGGTCTGAGGAAGGCTTGGTGTCAGTGGAATCTTACGCTGTTTAGATCACTTGGTTGTATTTTTTTTTCCTATTTATAATTATGCCTTTTGAAAACCTTTCTCTTTTTAAAAATACTGTAATTTTTTTTTTTAAACTATTTAAATACTTGCCTGGGTTTAATCTCAGAATCCTCCTGTTACTTTACATAGCCTAGTGTAGAGTCATATTTCTCATCTGAATGGAAGAGCTTTTGTGCCTTTAAAAAAGCAAAACCAGAAAAGAATGTTTTGAAAGGTAGAATGAAATAAGATTGTCATGTTATTTGGTAGATGATTTAGCATTTAAGCCTATGTTATTTGCATATCAAAATGAGACATAAAAGTAGCTTGGAAACAACTGCAAAGCAGTATCAGGAAACTACCTACCAAAACTCATATATAACTCAGACTGGGATAGACTGATCTATTGGATATATTCATGTCATTCTTGGAAACACAGAGAAAAAAAATGGTGTATGGAAACATCTGAGACTGAAGTTCAATGTAACTCAATTTGCATGTTGCTGAAATTCTTTATGCATGAATTTTTCTGTTCTTGAGTTTTAGTCCTTCTGGAGTTTCTTGTGCTCTTCCCTGCAACCTTTATTTTTTTCCTTCTATTCACTTGCCTTTTTAAGTCAGTTGAAAACTGCTTCTCCTTTCTCTGTATTGTTTGGAAATGCAGCTCTTTTGACAAATATAAAGGCAACATTAGGTGGTACTTTTTGTTTCTAAGCCAAAACACCATATTCAGCTAACTCTAATAAGTAAGGATTAAAGAAGAATCAAGTGGAACAAAGAACTCTGTATACAAATAACAAAAAATCACTCTCACCTAGACATGTAGTCACATGGACCTGCTGCTATAAATTGACATTTCCTTTAATAAAGCTCTACCAGGTGACACCAGCTGAGCATCTGGCATCTATTTAGAGTATAAAATATACAATTCATCTGCTGTTTCAATATATATCTATCCTTTCAAGAGATGGAGGGTTGTTTGAATGGAAATATCAGTCTGCATGTTATTAGTCAACAGATTAAAGCTAATCTGAGAAGCATTGGTGATTTCATACATATTTGGATTTTAACAGGTTTGTGTTTTTGCAGAATTGTGAATAATTATATGCCTGACTGGGTGAAATTGGATTAAATAAATCAATAATTTATTATGGGAATTTTCAATGATTTTGTGTGCAAACCATCAGTAACTGTACGAACTGTGCCAGAAAGGGAGTCAAGCTGAGCTCATTAAAAAGTCTCATGTAAAACTCAGTTTTTTAGGACAGTTCGGACACATGACTGACAATACTTGAGATTCATATAGCCCTTCATTTAGCTCAACCCTAGTAAGAGACTATCCTTTTTTGCTATAACAGCATTATTATCCATGCATTTTCTCAGAGATGCAGTTCTCTGCTCACACTCACACTTGTGGTAGTCTTTCAAACCCCATTCTTCCCTATTGCTTTGTTAGATTTTCAGGTCTTTTTATTGATGGAAATGAGTGATTGACAATTCTTTTAACTCACAATAAAAGGGTGATTTATATGTCGATGTCAATATATAATTCGCATTAGTGTTTTGTGAATACCCTGTTGTGTTTTACACCTCATTTTGAAGGTAACATTAAGTGCAGCTTAGAGTATTCATTTTAGCGGGGGAGGTTGGCATGAACAGAGGAGCCTATAGATGGGAAGCTTTGATAGAGCAATCAAGGGCCATCAATACTTAATGGCTCTACACCAGTGGATCAATGGGCTTGCTAGCAGCAGGGCCTTGACTTTGAGCAACTCTCTGCCCAGAAGCTGAAAGGTGCATGTTCGCGTCAGAGCTGGAAAATTTGCAGCACGAGCGCAGGGGGGTTGAAAAGGTTTTAAAAGGGGAAATTTTAGCGCAAACAGTGAGGTTTCTCCTTCAGGAGCCAGGTTCACTGTTCAGCAAGGCCAAAGAGGGTTGTGGGTCTCGAAGACATAGCCTAATTCCTGAGTCCTCTCTGTTGCTAAAGGAACAGGAATGGTATATGTTTTCTGGGATGTTTAGTTTTAGATACATTTGTGCTTTAATTTTTAAGAATGACAGTGTATATGCATATTTGAGAAATTGCGTAGCTGAGTCAGTGGTTCTTCCTGTCACTGTGCGTTGTCCTTGAATGTTGCCATCACGAAATCCTACTGTGCTGCGCCACAGAAATTTTTGTCAAAAATTTCCAAGTCAAATATTTCTAGCCTTCTGTGTCTCAAGGAGGCTCATAGACAGGTTTTACAGTGTTATCAGCTACACCATATGGTGTTCCATTACATGAAAGGATACGACTTGATTGTGCACTAAAGAAGTTTAACCAAGAAAGTTGCCTGGAATTTATGATCAGCCATTTACTAGTGTTAGTAGACATAGAAATATATGGGATCCAGTGGTTCAATCCAGACCTGACAAAGTACAAGTAAAGTCTTGACAAATCTCTGTATCAGTAGAGGCGGTTTGGGTTAGTAACAAATAAAAACCCCCAAAAAAACAACCAAACAAAACAAATCAAACAAACAAACAAACAAAATATATAGGAGATTGTACACAGGTGCATGCATTTTCTGTTTGGCATAATTCAGTATTGAGACAGTTGCTTAGGTAATTGAAAGTTTTATTTAAGAGCTGGGGAAATATCTGATAACTGGACTATGAGGATGAAATTCACTACTTTGTGCAAAATGGTTGTGAAATTGGATGTATGCCGGCAGGTAGTGGGTAAAAGGTACACTAGATTCACAGACAGAACAACATGTTTGAGAAAAAGGTAGATAATGGAATGTGGTCATTAGAACAGGAATGTTTCAGGGGGTAAATATGTTTTCAGCAGTGATATTCAAAGGATACAAGTAGAGAGATTGTTGGTTTGGTTTTAAAAAATAAACATTTATATAATACAGCCAAACCCTGCAGCTTGTGGGCACTGATATCACATCAACACATCACAAGCTTTTTATTTAATTGAGTGTGATTTAGGAAAAAGCATTTAGAACACAGTCTGCTCCATCACATCAAATCAATTTAAATTAACAGACCAATGTTTCAGCTGTAAACTGATGCTAATTGAGGACAAGATGCTAGAAGTTACAAAGCACCTCTCGCAAGCTTTAAAGAACTTCGATTTCTGTTTACTGCAGTTGAAGCAGAGAGTCATGATCCACATCTTTCAGAAAGATTGGGGTCTTTGTGGGTCTTGTGCAGTTACTCTCAATGTTAGGTCTAGTTTTGCCATATCTGTAAGTAAATGTTTAATTAACTCTTAGATAATCTGAATAGGTATTGATTATGATGTGATGTAATCAAGTGTGTTCTTAAATGGATGGTGATTTTCGGTGTTATTATCCAGAAACATTATTTAAAGGAAGTTTGTTTTTTTTTTTTTCTTTAAGATTGAGACAATTAAAAATAGCACCAGCAGAAGCAGTTATTATTGAAATCCTTTTATATTATTTCATTCTCTAATGCTGCTTGAATAATTAAACAGTGACAACAAGAAGGGAATTCCCAAATGATGAGTTAATCTCATTTTCTTTTTTTTTCCCCTCCAACTAAAATCCAGAGGAGCAAGTAGTTTGTTGGGTCAAATTTAACAAAAGACTCTGCAGTCCCTGTTACCAGGGTTACAAATTATTGTCATCTTCTCTCAAAATCATAGAAACAAGACTACAACAAACATAAACTACTATAATTTTCTTATTCCAATAATTCAAATTTACATTTCTGTTACTGGGGATGAGTAAAGGAAAGTATGATTCACATTGCAGTGAAAAGCTATTAAGGTCTTAGATTACTTAGGCTTTGAGTGAAAGGTGCCTGTTACTTTAAATGTGGAAAGCTAAAATAAAATCTTTATTTGGATTAGAAGATGTGTTTGACATCTCTGCAGCTATTGGGCTGGAAATGTGTGTTATTATTTGGCATTTTACAGTCTCAGCAAATTTCCTAGTTTGCTATTTGAACATTGAAATCAATCTCATTTTCAACCAGGTCTAAGTACTATGGGTCATGTCCCTCACCGCCTCTTCCCCCCTCCCAAAAAAAAAAAAAAGTGTGAGGAAAATTGAAATAATTCTTATTCTGCCCTTCACAGACTTCTCAGTAGTGAGCTAGAAATTCCCGTAGACATGAGCCAAGCTGTTCACAAACGAGGGTCTCCTCCTTTGAGGATTTGTACTCATTCCATGGTGCCCTAAGAACCAGAATTTTCTATCCTGGTGTACCTTGAAGCAGAGGGAAACACTGTATAAAAGATACACTTTCTGCGGCATTTATACAGCTCTGTGCATGGTGTGTTTGTAGCCAATGCTCTAAGAACCTGGGAGTTTATCCTTACTTCAATATTTTAGAAAATAGAAATATCTCTTTTTTCAGAGCTTCACAGTATTCTTCCTACTGTGCTACACTGCTCCATCATTTCACACAGGGGTCATTGCTGTGAAGGTCTTTGTCCCTTCTAAAGAGGCAACAAAGCCCTATGGCTTTTGTACAACGTTACTCATTTTGATAGCTTGAATGAAGGAAGGTGTACTGAGGCTAGGATTCCTCTGACCCAATAGAGTTCATCTTTAAAATCTGTACATCTGCACCTGAAATGTCAGTGGACCATAGGCAAATAAATTTACAATTTGAGTCCTTAAGTACAAATCACATCTCTTGTGGTCTCATGAGTCACAGCCTAAAATCTGGAGTCTGGAGTAACCAACTCAAACCAGGTATGTAAGTTGTAGGTGACAGAATCAGTAGAGAAGACATCCCACTGTGTGATGGCACCCGGCACTGGGTCAATGGAAATATCCTAATCTTGGATCAGGCCCAGAATCAAGACTAACTCCTTTCAATATCCTGTCTAATAATGTTCGAAGAGACCTGGCCAAAATATTTTAAATTAAATAATCTTAAGTTTAAATGCACTATGAATATAAAACATTTTATAATGCCTAATCACTAGTGACGATACAGTAAAAGCAGTGATTTCAGAGTAGATTGTATGTTAATGTAAATTTATATAATTTAAACAAAAGTATTTACTTGTGTGTACATTACTAAATACATGAAAGAATAACATTTAAAAAAACAAATTACTTGAAACACTGTTTTGATGTTCTGGAGTGAATGTTAATTTTAAAAAATTCTATTTCTATTTAAATTCAGAATTACCTCTTTTTTCTTCAGTGAAATATTAGAATATGCTAAGAAAGAAAGAAAGAAGTCAGCTTCTAAATAGTCTTAAATACTAATTTTTCCAGTGGTATTCTACTGTTTCTTTATCAACCAGATCAAATGAATTATTTAATATTCATTTAAATAAACAGAATACTTTTTTATTTCCCCCTTTTAAATTATAAAAATCAATTAAACAATAAATGTGAGAATTTGTGACTTTTATTCCAACGAGTGAAGCAGGTTGTGACACTGAGCATTAATTGCTTTAGGATGCTAAACAATGGGAAGAGATATATTTTAGTGTTGGTTGTAATTTTATCTGTTTATCTTATTTCCCTTTCCAATACTCACAGCAAGCAAGACCAAGAGCCTATTTGTAGCTTCATGTCCTCATTGTGATTTGAAATTTATTAAACTAATATTAATACATTCAGAAAATCCCTAACTGCTTTTTCAGTAAGACAGAGTGTATACAAATAGCGGAGATTTCATTTCATAAATAAGGTACCACAATTCTTTCTTTGCCAAACATAGGCTTTTTATTCAAGGGTTTTCCATCATAAGTAAATTAAAAATAAAAGGTATCACGGATCAATCCTTTCAGCTCCTGAATGCTGATGAAAAGAACTGCAATAAGCCGAAGTGTGAGAATTCCGGTTTGCAATGTGAAATCCAGCTTCATTATTGCCAATGAAAAGCTTTGTTATTGATTTCCGTACAGCCCAGTTTTTTCCTGACACCATTTGCTAATGGGCTCTTCCATTGCCAGGGGTATGTGTACTGTCGTCAGCAGAGTAAGCAAAGCAGCACTCCTGTCCCTGAAGAGAACAGAGGTGGGTGGAAGGAGCCTGAAGTGCGGTTAAATCTGAGCAAGGCCCAGGCAGAAACACTTTAAGTGCACCTACTGAATGCACTAAGATGAACCAAAGTAAAGGCTAGATTTTTTTCTCCCACTGACAGTCACTATTCGACAACTTAGCCTCTCTGAAACAGCTGCTGAAAGCTGCTCGCCTTGTGCCGGCCTTGGCTTTCGAAGTGCTAAAGCTTCTGCATTCATATACGTTTTTGTATCACGTACTATATAGCGGTATCTTGAAGTGCCTGACTTGTGGTTTTGTTATTATTTCCTTGCAACTCTGGGTGGAGGACTTGAAAATCTTTTGTTTTCCTAGCTTGCATCACACATTTAGAGAATAACTGTAAGCAGAACAAGCTTCAGCTTCAATTGTGCATAACCTACAACTCAGATTACTTTAGCTAGGATCTGTTCTGTTTAAAGCAGTTTATGTTCTCCTCTTTTGGGAAACAAAAGGCTTTCTATAATGGGATAAGGGAGAAGACATTTTTAATTACTCATTTTAATTTTCAATAAACTTCTTTTTTTCTTTTCAAAAAAACAGGGCAAGGCCAACTCTTGTTTACAAAAGAAACAGATATTTATTTTTAGTTTCAATTAACTGTAGCATAGACACCTTTTAAAAGTCCCCTTTTCAGGTATGAACAAACCTTTTAGACTGTCTTACAGGAAGGTGGGAAAAGTTGAGTTACAAATAAAACTTGATGTTACCAAAGCCTTCAGGATCACAGTTTATTTCTAGTTTGGAAAGTGTCTCTACAAATATTCAACTTTAGTGGAAGACTTTGGGTTTTCTCAAGATGCTGCCAGGTTTCCATTCCTAATTTCATCCTTCTGTTTTCTGACTATTTTTCTCTACTTTGTTTTTCATGTGGAGAAACTGGTGTGATGTCAGGAAAACCCTACTTTTTTTCCCCCAAACTTTCTAGCTGGACCTGATCAAAGCTACTTTGTTTCCTCTATATACCCTAATCTCCTGTGTAATCTACAGAAAAAGGAGAGTGAAAAACAGAGGAATTCAAAAATTGTTGACCTCCTCTGGGTATTTGCAAGGAGGCATTGGGTCAAAGGGCTTCTTCCAAGGCTCTTTCTTAAGACAGCATTGATGCTGTTTCAATAAACTAATAAACTTGATATACTGGTTGAGAGCTTTGGCAGGAAATTACAGTTCTGAGCCATATACTAAAAATGGGTAAAAACTTTGCATGAAACATAATTTAAATTTCATTTTTCTCACTTGCTACTCGTAGTTAAACTGAAATGACTAAATAAGTAAAATAACTGATTAACTCATAAGATTCAGAAATTTGCATCCAAGGTCTTAAAATTTACTAAGTACAAGTAAGTGTAGTAACAGTTAAATTCCAGCTACAGTGATATTTTAGCAAAGATTCAAAATAATTTTTGGAACACTAAGTATACAAAAACTATGTCTTCTTTAATCTGTGTTGTTACCTCTGCAAGACGTATCTTGAAGCATGATATAAAACTGTTAGTATTTGAGTATTTTCAAAGGTTAGGGAAAAGAATGTCTAAGGGAACAGAGTCCAGTCCATGAACTCCAAGGTATATGAGACAATTTTTTTTCTTTCAATAGAGGTTTGGAGTTACTACTTACAAGTCATCCAATTTCTAGCATCTTCTTTAATACTAAAACTGAGATTAATTTGTGGGGTAAAAGCCTTACAGATATACATATATATATTTAAATTACAAATAAGTTCCATTAGACTTCAAAGCTATACGAAAAGTACTACTTTCAAATAAATATTTAATTTATTGAATAACTGATCACCAACTTTATAACTCTTACAGATTTTAAACAATTTAAGAAGTATCAAAGTTATTTCAGAGTGTCACTTCAGAGAATGACATTCTGAACTCAATAGTAGCCAGCTAGTTTATGTTAATAAGAACCTTCAAAATCTGTTACCTTTTCCCTACTTCTTTACAGAGTATCTAAGGGGAAAAAAATGCAGTCTAGAGGTTATGAAATTTTGACTTCTGTCAATAAGATGGCTTCAAAGTTTTCTAATGCTGCAAAATTATAAAGCAAAACAAAAAACTAAAGCTGATAAAGGCAAGATTCCAGGGTGTTCATGAAAACAGTGTCCTAACCAATCTGAAAGTGAAATATCAGGCAATTAATATTGAAAACTTGTTAATTAGGGTGAATCATGTAAAAAATTTTGGATAGTCTTATTTATGCAATCATTATATTTACCCTTTTGCTACAGTAATAATTCAAAGTTTCTACACACAAGTAGTAAAGTTGTCTCATTTTCCATAAAGATTATGAATTGCTCTGCCAGTTAATTCTCAGTTCAATATGAGTAGGGCTTGTTAGTTAATAACAGACTAGATTCAGGACTGATGATAAAAAAAATCATTATATACAATAAGGAACATACACCTAACTTATGCAAGTAGCTAATACCTAGGGTGTCCTAATGTGAAAAGATCATTGGAAAAGGTTTTTTTATCACACAATGACACTGCAAGGATTTGTTAACCAAATTCTTAGAGATTTGTAGTCTATTTTCAGAGACTAAAATACTAACAAGTAGTTGTTTGTTAGAAAATGAAAAATCTGTACACATTTTATTCAATACATATTTAAGAAAATGTTTGTGAAATATATTCATACATTATATACAGGCTCTTTAGAAAAACACACTTTCTCCAAAGGCTGTGACACTTTAAATGGTATGACTTTGCCAGTGTATGGCTCTTCAGAGCTGATCAACAACTGACATGGAAAAGCCTGCTGGAGTCATCTAATTTTTAAAAATCCTACCCTTCCTTTCTTGAAGGTGAGCAAATATTGACTGACCATTTTCATAATCTATGGTGACCAGCTGTATACCTGCTACCTGAGGAGAATATTCATAATATTTTATACAGATGAAAGTAAAGTAGCAAGAGATGGATAGTTTTATCTTTAGTTTCTATGCCTGTATTTTAGAATTCTGTAAAAAAGCATACAAAAGTTTGAAAAGGAGTGTTGGGAAGGCAAATAAATGCAAGGTTTTGCTATGTAATGCTGCTTGCTAACTGCAGCTGTCCTTTCAGGGCAAGCAGTGAACAGGCTTGTGGCAGACCTGCACAGTGTTTGGACTTTGTAGATAGGGACAAGGACTTTTCCTCTGCTGAAGGACCATATTATCCACCATAAAGAAAAGCTTGCTGGTGTGAGATATTCTTATTAGCCTGCTCTGCTTAGCAGGTGTGCTGCTGCCAGCTGTGCCAGCTGCAGCTTAGTGGTGGCCCTCAGAGTAAAGTCAAGGTACAGTCAAGGTAAAGTACAGCAGCAATCAGCTCTTTTGTGATAGGACCGCAGTCTTTCAGATAATCACCCATAAAGTTTACTGTATGTAAATATTTTTAATGTTTTTTACACTATGCAGCACCCAAAATTAGCAAAAAAGCTGAAAACAGGAATTCAATAGGAAGTAGTAAATAGTCTTAAAATTTCAGGAAAATTATGCCGGATAATTAGCAGTAAAATACAGCATATAACATCACTAGCTGTCAAAGTCGTAAAAATTGTACTTGGGAAGTTTTTGTACTGCCAAAAAAATGTAGCTGAAGAAATGAAACCGCAGTTGATCTAAAAACACATTTATGAGAACTGGAGAGGGAATCTTCTTAGTGGCTTATTGCTATTTATGTTGTTTCATCAGTCACTTTACATTATTCCTAATGTCAAGGTGTTAGTGTCAAAAATTGCTTTTTACTCCTTTTAGAAGGTAAGAAAGCTGATTAACTTATTTAGGAGGTAATTACCTAGACAAGAATTAAGAGTTAGACTGTCCCTGGATCTTTCACATATGCTCAAAGGGAAAGAAAAAATTTGAACAGCCACTGTCGTTCTGTTGCTTCTGAGCAATGGTTCAGCTCAGGACAAGACCCTTATGTCTTAACGAGTAAAATGTTTTATCAAATTATCTTATTACCAAAAAAGATGTTCCCCTGAATGTGATTTACCTTGGGGGGGAAAAAAAAGGCAATAAATTAAAAATGATGTATCTTTTCCCTTTGAAAATTATGTAGATAAACTCTGAGACGTTTCCCTCTTTATAGGCACATATCCTTGATTCTTTTGTTAAAATCAACATAATCCCTTCCCTCCTCTCCCCTTCCCTTATCCCTCAAATCATTTGGTCACTTAAAATCCATTTAATAAAGTGGATTTTTTTCTGGACCCGTGAGTTGTTCTCACTTCTGTCATAATGGTTCTCTCCCCGTTCCACTGAGAAGGGGTTGAGAAGGAATGGTTGGGTGGGGGCTTGGTTACTGGACAGGGTCCACTCATCATATTTACTTACTGGTTTAGATGATGTTGCCAAGCACAGCGTAACTGGGGAAAGTGTAAGTGTCAGTGGGAGATATCCCAAAGAATTGGACACTGCTGTATCTAAGGCTTAGTTTTCTGAATTGGATGAAGTTCTGTATTTTCTGTGAGATAAGAAACTGATAGAAACTCAAAAGATACAGAGGATACTAGAAGACTGCAGGCTGTGAAGTTCAGCTGTATTTGGGATTTCTCAGCACATAGGGATTTTGGGAACTGGTACACTGATGACTAGATGAAATAAATGCTCTCATTGTCTAAATCCAAAGGGTAAAAGTACTCATTGCACAATGGCTACAATGATATACAACCAGATACGGAAGTTATATTGATTTCCTTAGGCAAGATTGTAGCTCCTATGGAACTTATTAGGACATGTCTTGTTTACTTTGTCTCTGCCGATTCTGTATTGAATAATCAGAGCAGAGAATCCAACTGACTTCAATGAGACTTGGATCAGGTCCTGAAAGACTAAATAAGAAAGTTCCTTTTACTGAAAGTGCACGATGAATCCTTCCTCCTGGATTCATTAGTTATTCTTTACACCACACCTACTTCTCTAACAAAGATTGTCCTTGGTACATCGTTAAAACAAGGAGAAAACAACAAACAAGCAACATCTTCATTCTTGGCATAGAAAGATGCTACTTTGGAAGGTAAAAATAGCACAGAAGAGGATAATGCTGCCTTTCTTACTGCTTACGTTTGTATTTTCAGAAATGCATAAGTGAAATGTTCAGTTTAGTGGGATCTTTTTAAATGCGATGTAATCCACACATTGTATGAAAAGTAGTATCTATTAAAACACATTGTTGCTAATTTTTTATAGGGAATGGGAGCTTAACAAGTTTTTTTTTCCTTCCCTTAAATCACAATGACAAAATTCTGTGGATATAACTTTGTGTTATATATGCTGTCTTTGCTGACACCTTCATCAGGGGAGCATAGTGAAGATCCAACCAATTACAGCACTGACCGTTCAACCTTCATCATGGTCTCCTCTCTTTCCTTGCGGAGAGATAGTCACCCATACGTAATTGTCCCTTGATGAAATGAAGGCTGCAGTGGATATTTCTGTTGCAATGTGTTTCAAATCTTGGTTTCTTTAGCAGAAACTGGTGTAAATATAAATGGGTAATTTAGTTTTCAAGGATGTAAAATTAATGTTGAGGCCAGACACAATTTTGGATGTGTAACATCCATGTGTCACCATGATTTTTTATGTAATTACAGGTATGCTGAGCAGGCCGGATCCGAAGAAACACTCAAGTATGTAGCTCCCATTGAAATCGGTAGAAGGCATGTGCCTAGATATTAATAATGGTCTAGGTCTCAGTCTCTCTAACTCAGATATTATTCATGCTTGGTGAGCCAGTTCTGCCTTTGAGATAGAATGGCTGAGAGAACACTTCTTTACCCCGCAGAGACACTGCTAAGTATCTTGCACTCATTACTAGTTTGTCTTACTGTTCACTGACAGTAGGTAAACAACAGACACCATACTAAATTCACTGCTTTACTAAGAAATACATTAAATAATTAAGACACTTCACAAAAAATGTTCAATTCTTTTTAACGCAGCACTAATAGTTATGCAGAATATTTCTTTTAGCAGAAGGAAAAACAGTATGAGGCATAATCCATGATAAAGCATGATAATTTTTTTTCATCATCTTGTCAGGATTGACAATTAAGCTTTTTAAGATAAAAGTCGAAACATTGTTGAGGAATTCCTTATTTCTTTGGGTCTCTTAGAACATCATTAAAGTAGTTATCAATCACAATGATATCAGTTATGGACAATGTCTGTATGAGAACAATCTAGGTCTTGTAAGACAAGGTGAACTTATCCCTTGTATGCACTTTCTTCATCAACATCTGAAGCTTTTCAAGCCCTTTTACCCTTAGAGATATCTAAATTCACTTTTCCAGATTAAAAGGTACAAAAGTTCATCAAAACATTGTATCTATCTACCTTCATTATAAATACCACAAAGACTTCTGGAAATCTCTGTCAAACATGGAAAGTATTCCTTATTTCATTGGGAAGTTATCTATATCACAAGAAACTAAAACTGCAACATATTGCTCATACACTTTTTGTGTGCGTAGTTAACCCGATGAATATCGCATGTTTGAAAGGCTCAGGGTGTGTTCAAGTCCAGTGGGAACCATACGTATTGACTGATATTTACTGAACGCTCAGGGTTCTTAAGAAGGATTTTGGTCCATGGATAACTTGCTAGTCTGTTCTCAATCCTTCCTCAAGGCAAGGGTTTACAAGCTTTTCTGTCTTTATTTGTGATGGCAGAAAAGGGTCAGCCTATGCCTTGTTTAAAGTTACCGACACCTTCTCATTTCTTCAAGGTAAAGATTTTTGGTCTCTAACACATTTCAGAACAAAAAATCCTAGGCAACTTAAAAAAAATCAGAAGCTATTTTATCCATTGACCAATTAGGAAAATTAATAAAAGTTATAGGCACAGAGACTAAACTGTTCTTATTTGAATGCTCATATCAGTGGATATCTTTTGTTACTGCGTTTTGTCTTCTGAATTCTGTTTAGTTCCGTACAGTAGTCTATCGTGGATTATGGATTCCAGAAGCAGTCTGGCATTTCTATTTTAATCCTGAAGTTAGATGCTTAAGAGCTGGAGAGATTTGTTTGATTAGATATGTGCTCTAATATTTATGTTTTCTTCCTCTCTGTCTCCACCAAACTCATGAAATACATCATTTGGATTGCCTTTATAACTCTAATACTTCTTTGGAGTCAGTGTCCCTTCTGCAGGGAACATGATTCTGGAGTATATGTTTTAAAATATAAGCTTTACAGTACAAAATAAAACCCAATAATTTGTTTTATTTGGCTAGATGGTTTTTTAGCCTGACAAATATTTTCTTCCATCTCTCAAAAGTTATGACATCAAAAATGTTGTTAATACTTTTTTTATTTAACCATTTGAAGCCCTGTCTTCCACATGCTTAATTATAAGCAGAATGCCAGAGTTCTAAGAATTTGTGCTTATTAAATTTCTAGCCCTCATCTAATTTATTGAGAAAAAAACCTGCAACAAATGTAATGAGACCTATGATAATAAGACATAAGACTCTGATCTCTTCTCTGTGGTGACCAGTGACAGGACCCAAGGAAATTGCCTTACGTTGTGTCAGGGGAGGTTTAGGTTGGATGTTAGAAAAAGGTTCTTCATCCATAGGGTGGTTGTGTACTGGAACAGATAAATGCAGAAAACTTTGACTGCAGTCATAGTTCCTAGTTCCTGGGGTCCCATAATAATAAAAGTAAATAAGTTAGCTATTCATAAATCACTCTATATTTAAATGCGAACAATAGAATAGTTTTTCCTCTTTCCAACCTCTTATGCTCATGTCATTTTCATAGAGCATCACTTTTCAGGCCAAGTTGTAAAACAATTCTTGCCTCCAGCTGTCACAGGTAAGGGAAGTCCATTCTTTGATGGATTCCTATTACTTATTAAATATTTAATAAGCTCTGAGACTAGTTCAAGGCTGTATTTCACTCTTGCCCAGTAATTTTGGTGCTGCTTGTCAAGGAAATAATGCAAACTGAATGAAGGGCACACAGCACTAGTTAGCAGTTTGCATACACGTCAGTAATAATAACTTACAGATGTATAATCAGGTGGGTTTTTTCCATTTTAGCTTACAACAAGTTGCATTTTAAAGTATTACCCTGAGGGGAAAAAATAAAAGTGCTGAGAACAGATGCAGGAAACAAAACCCAACAATATCCAACCACTCTACTGAAACATTGAATTTAAAAGGACTTTTTCTCCCCTTTTTTTTCTGTGATTGGCATAATTTTAGCATTTTAAGAGCAGCAAATAAGGTCACTAGGCTCAACAAGCAACCTCCTGTTGTTTCCCTTATCTTTAGTTTCTTGCTTTTCCTCTTTTCTGTCAGCTCTTTGCCTAATAAGCATTGACTTCCTTATTTCAGAGTCTCTATAATATTCTGAACTAAGGATTGTAATCTTGAAGATTTTCTTTATCACCATGGCAAAGCAATAAAAAATCCCAACCTTTTAAAGTGCATCCATTTTTGAAAGCACAGGGTAGAACTGTTGAAATAATATTGCTGGTGATTTGGAAAATATAAAGGATTATTTTTTTTTGTCTTGAAACTTCTTAAATTAACTTTGGTTTACACAACAGTTATCACTTTACAGTGCCATTTGGGTGCTCAGTATCATTGTCCAACCACAACAGGTAGTGTGACCACCTTAATTAATTCAGTGGGAATGATCATAGACAATAACTACTTTTTTCTCTTGAAGATCTTTTCTCTAAGATCGATAAAAGGACATTAGCATAAAGATCATATAAAGCAGAAGTATTGAATAAAACATACCATATTTGTTGTTCATCTGCTGAATTTGAGAGTTTATGAATAAAATTTTTATTTTAAAATTCACAGCTATTTAAATATTGACAATAAATATGGCATTAAATCTAACTAAGAAAAAGGAATCGTAACAATGGTAATGGATCTTAGAAACTTTCAGTAAATACATTTGTCATAGGATATTTGTGAGGAACTAAATAAAATAACTATAAATATAATTATCGGGAAGTAGAATTTAGCTTTCAGCTTTGGGAGGTTTATTTGACAATTAAATGGGATATCATTGGCAAGTTCTCTTAATTCCCTAATTAATGAGTTAAAATTTCCTGTTAAAAATTATTGGGCTACCAGAGTCAGCTAGAGAGAAAAGAAATGTCAAAATTGAAAGTGTCAATATTATTTATTCACTGTTAAAACAATTCAATATTTCTCTTTTAGATAAAGTACTTAGATAAAGTACTGTAGTATTATTGTGGGAAAGTACATTTTTACTTAATGTGAAATTGGATCAGAAATTCCTGTATCACAAATATAAAGAATTATAACCCAGTGAATACATTACTGCTATTGTCTGTGACAGGCTGCAGATCTACAATAGGAGGGGTGATAGAGATCACAGGGTGATCACAGAAGCCTGAAAAATACAGGAGCAAAGTCAAAGCAGACCCCAACATTCTTAACCCCACCAGTGTTCAGCTACTGGTCTTCAAAGGAATGCAACCCTGGGAGCTGGGAAAGAAACCAGTTACAGCGGTGAGTAAGTATCCATTATATGTATGTTATATCCATTATATTATAAGCATATACAGTAAATTCAGATACATGGTGGACTTGCAGGTAAAAGAAGGACTTGGAATGTGATAATATATGTATAAAAGAGACATATATCTTTTATGGTGGATCTTAGAGGACGAAGAAACCATTAACATTAGCATCATACTTCTTTCATCGAAGGACTTGGTATACTGACAACTTGATACCTCAAATCCCAGGAACTGAAACAATTGACCACAGGATGCAGAGGAGAATTAGGGGACTGAGCATAATGCCAAAGAAAGGGGTAGATACTATAGGGTTTGTGTATACATCATTCTACCTGCACATGTTTTCACTTGGAAATGTAAAAATCTATGCAACTGGAGTAATACTTTTTTGGTTACACTGTTAAGACTTTTTAGTGAGACTAATAATCAATTCTCAGCTTTGCATAAATGATGCATTCCTTTTGCCAAGAACAAGGTTTTGTCTATAACTTGTGGGATTCAAGTATTCCATAACCTGAATGCAACAAGTTGGTAAGAGAAGCATGTAACCAGAATTAAGTAATTTTTTGTTTTGTTTTGGGGTTTTTTATACTTACCTAATATGCACTTAAAAAATACCCAGGGTTGAATATTTTATTTTTCAAATATTTGTTATCATAATTACTTTTTTAAAAGGAAAAGCATTCCGGTTTTGTGCTTCTCTTCTCAAAGCTATTATTTCTCTCATCTTGCTCTCAAGCTTCATAAATTTCACTAAACTGACAAATTTTGAAAATAGACTCTGTTCTCTGCAGGTACACTTGGTACTCAGTGAGTCTGCCCCCTCATTATATACTTGTAATTAGGCCGAATATGAAAAACAAAATAGCTTTTTCCCTGTAATTTTCCTCACCATCTACGACTCTCTGTGGGTTAGCATGCAAGAACCCCTCTGCTGAAACAGACTTCAGCGAATAATGATTGCGCCATGCTATATTCGTCATTAGCCTCAAGACTTTATAATTTGTGTAAAGTGAAATTGCAAAACTATGAAATAGAAAGAGTCAATGTAATGTACTGTTGATTAACTATCTGACCTCTGGTTTATTAGCACAGAATAGCTTTCTTATACCTTGATCACAGTGGTGTAGCCACATCTCCTGAAGTAAATGGACAGAGCTGTTTCTTCGATCTTTCCACATACCTTCAATTTCAAGCATGAGTTCTAGAAACATATTCAGGGAAATATGGAATTATGTGGTTGTAACAGGACATATTTGATTTGTACATGTACTGCTCCTTCAAAAACCATGGAGCAAGCCCACAGAAAGTAAAAGTCTTTTACTCTGTATCACATGGAAACATTTGGAGAACTTGGTGCTTTCTGCCTGCTTCCTCTCCACCTAAGCATCTGCCCTCTCTAGGGTGAGGCACCTGCAGCTCAGGATAGCATGACAGAGGCCAACAAAGAGACCAAGTGACAGCTCCTGAGGTAAGAATTTTCAGTTCTAAATAATAGATATCTCCGGAAAGCAGGGAACATATGCATAACTGTTCCTCAAGCTGTGGGAAAGAAATACTGTTCCTATGGATTCAGAGGAGACAGTGCAGAGGTTGCTGTAACTCAGGGAGCCCCTGATTGGTTTCTAGATTGACAGTAAGACTGAAGGACAGGTGACAAAGTGCAGAGGCTTAGATCGACAGACAAATTCCTGAATTTCTTGTGCTCTCGTTTGAAGATTTAGTTGTCCCTCATTTACCACTGATTGGGATTAAAATGCATTCTGCTGCTTATATGTCCTGATACTTCAGGACCTCTTTTTTTTGCTGTCCCTGAATAAATAAACTTAACTGGTTTAAGTTTCAACTTAAATTCAACTCATTGAATTAACTTTGGTGAATATGGGCAAGGGATCCAATGAAAATCCAAATGAAGTCTGCAAGTCGGTTTTCTCATGTGATTGATTTGCAGGATCAAAAATAAACTTAATGTGTCACAGGTAACTTTGTTTTTTTTTATTTTAATGTTATCCTTTTTTATGTAAGACACTAAAAGCTTTGAGAGCTGGTAAGTTATTACAATTAGGAGGAGAACATGTTGAGAGGATCCAATGCTTTCTTCCGGTAACGTTTGTGATTCCAAAAACTCATACAAAATATGGATTTGATGAATAGTATGGAAAATGAAATTACAAGAGAAAATTACTGAAATATGTTTTCTTCAGTCATTATGGTCCAAAATCTCTGTAGTCCTTTCTCAGACTTATCTTTAATCTGATGGGTAAATGGTTGTTTCCTTCTCCTCCATTTTATCTGTTTTCTGTTTTTTAATCTTTCTCAATTCTTTCTGACCTCCACAATTTTAACATTATATACCAGGGGTCTTTTGTCCAAAAAGTTCAGGTGGCTCGTGAGTGCAATTATTTTGTTTCAATTTAGAGGCTTCCCTAATAAGTTTAATAATTCCTGCTGCTTTTGATAAAAAAATTGTAATTTTTCCTACTGAGTTGGAGAATTTTAATCAAACATCTCTCCAACATCCTCACATTTTTTTTTTCTTTTGAGGATCTTTCTCCAATTACTGTATGTGTACAAGTACAACAATATTCTGTGACCAGTGCTCCTAAGCATTCTGCAAGGTTTTTTTGTTGTTTTTGTTTGTTTGGTTTTTGGTGTTTTTTTTAAAGCAGAATGGGCAATGTCAGCCATGATATGAATGATCAAAATGCCTCATGTTTGTGTGCAATAATATAAGCACAGACTCTGGGCCTGGGAGATAATTTTTGCATTCTGTATATTGCTGTTTAGTTTTAAGAGCATTGAGGACATTGATCATGTGAAAGTTATGAGGTGAAAGCATCTGCTGTGTGATTAAAAGAAATCCAAAAGAATATACTCTAAAACAATGGCTAAGAAAATGTACTTTAAGTAATTAACCTCAATAGAATTTGAGATATTCTCCATGAGAAATCGTAATATATCCCTTGCATAAAGTACAAATATTGTAAGGCAGAGAGAGATTTACGGAGAGGCATTTGACAAATGCAGGAGAACAATGCAGTTTTGGCTGATAATTAATTAAAAGGAAAAAAAAAACTAAGTAAAAAAGAAAAAGTAAACCAAATTATTAAGTATCAGTTTTCAGAGGCAAGGGCTTATAAACAATAAGCAATATTGAAAATCAATAGAATCAAAAGCAATGAAATTCCATATTTTCACCATGTATAGAGGAAATATTAGTTGGTGAATAAAACTCACTATGGCATGATGTCATTTGGATTAAGACAGTGACTATTTGAATAATTGTGCAAAATAGGTAGGAGTTAAAAAGAGTCTAAATAGTCACACTTTAATGAATTAACAAAATCAAAAACATCTGGACATAAGGAGAAGCATTTATGGTGTTCAAGAAGAGAAGCCGAATGCTCTCTGGCAAGAAAAACTCAGAAGAGAAAGGGAATACTTAAGTTTGCCAAACTTGGCATATTCTTACAGAAAGAAGAGCTCTGCTACTCAGATTGTTGAAGAGGAAGATTGATCCTTTCAGAGTTTGACCTCTTTTTTCTACCTCAAATTCTGGCCCATGAAATATCTGGATACTAAACCTAATTTGTCAATGTGAGCAACTCTGGTGCCAACACAGTCTGCAGCAGGGGGCAGGGGCAGTTTCCTGAGCTGGAGGAACCAGAGGGAGAGCTGAGAGAACAGGCAGAAGCTCACAGTTTGCATGACAGTGGCTGATGGGACCTGAGCAAGGCCAGGAGCAATGGAAACCAAATCCCTGTACATATGTAAAAGAAGCCTCTGCACCATTAGTCCTTTGAACCCTTTCAACAGGGTTGTCGAACAGGGTGTGGGATATCAACAAGGGCATGGCAGTTTAGGCTGAAGGCATTCAGGAAGGGTGCTGTAGTTCTGCTGGCTCAACCAGGGAGCAGTGGCTCCCATCTGGCAGAAGACCATTGCCCTCTTTAAGCTCTGTACCCACCACAACTGATGCAGCTACCAGACAGAGCTCCAGTGGGAACATGCTGCCACCCATGACAGACCCACATGACAGCATTGAGCTCACCAGTGGAAAGTGTGTCCATGTTGAGGAACTCCTCCAGTTAATATTTAAAATTAGTCTACTTTTATTTACATTTCTACACACAGTTTTATTGACTTAATTTACATTGAAGCAACGCACATAAGTGAACATGCGAAACTCAGAACTGTTTTATAAAATAAACTTTGATATAATTTTTTTTCTGTGCCATAAACTATCAGACTTTAGCCACCTCACTGAAGGATATTTCCACAGAGATTAAGAGACATAATGTATCCTTATCTCCCTCCTTACCCCACACTAGTGGCCTTTCGAATGATACAGGTCATGAGAAAGTGAACAAAGCAAATATTTTAAGCACATACAGAGATAACAGCTTTTCATAGAGATAGTCCAGTGCTCAGTCAAAAACTGAGACTGTCCAATGTACTTACTGTCACCCCTGTGTGTAGCAAGGGGCTTGTACCACCCAAATTACTCCTGAGAAAAGGCATCTGTGCTTCCTGACGGGTATGTATCCCAGCTTCCCTCACACCTTCCACCCCAACGTGGGTTGTGCCATCCACCTCTCTATTTACTCTGTGTCATCCTTGCATTTATAGGCGGTTAGGTAGTGTTACCTCACACATTCCACAGGGGTTAACACTTTCAGATGTGAACACTGACCCACATAAAACCATTGCAAGTTATTTTTTTCCACCACATAAACACTAGTCTATTTTTTAACTAGTTCTTTATCCTTTTCTGTGTCTTAATCTGGATCTCTGAAGCTTGTAGTTTTAAGCTGAGGCCTGTCATGTAAAACTTGATCAAAGGCTTGCTAAAAATCCAAATATAATATATTATATGCACAGTCTTTATCAGCCTTGCCTGTAAAATGAAGATATAGGTACAAAAATCTTAGGCTGTAGCAATGTATTTTCAAGCATTACAACATGATCTGCTACAGAGGGCTATTGTTTTGATGCTTCATTTGTAGTATATATTGTTCCATGAATAAAGTAATCCTTAATAATTTTTACTCTGTAAAGTACAAAAAGAATGCCAGAGCAAGTAAAACATAATGTAAAGACCTGCAGTTTCTCTTTAAAAACAGCAGTGGGTTTTGTTTTGGTTTTTATTTTTATTGCTTAGGGGGGGTTGTTTATTTGCTTAATTCTTCAATTTAAGATAATTGTTTGATGATTTTTATTTGTTGCCAAATACAGCAATTAGAACTCTTCTGTAGACTTGCATGTTTTTTAAATTGTCTTGTCACTGGGGATAGTAAAAACTTTGGTTAGAGGACAATACCATCGTTCTGTAAATCAGGAGGCTCATGTTCTTACTGATGAGAGAGATTTCCTTGGTATACCCAAGTCAGTTGGAGTCTCTGCATGATTTTGAAATTGTCTATGTATTTTTAAAATGTGCCCATCATGTCAAAGAGATATGAAAAGAGTCACAGAACAGTACAAAGAGAAACTCTGTTCCTCGCTGTCTTTTCTAAGCTTCTTATTGCTGCAGACCTCCTAGGTCCATTGTTCAGCAAACTGGCTCAAGGCAGAGCTTTTTGTCAAGGACTAAAAAGTAGCATTGATTTTGGCATTTGCTATTCAGAATGCCAGGAAAAAGTGTACTATTTGAGGTGGTACTAGTAAGGAAACTACTATCAACATATCTCAGTTCTCCTGCAGATTTAGAGTTACTTTAAAGTACACTTCTTTGAGAATGGTTTTTATTTCACTTCATTCCTCCTTGGATAGCACTATACCATTCCAGAAGTGTCAGGCTGGATCTCTGTACTGAGCCCCGTATTTCCTAATCATACTGACACGACAGGCATAGCATCTCTGAACTCACAGTATCACAGAATTACAGAATATGCTGAGCTGGAAGACACCCACAAGGATCATTGAGTCCAACTCCTGGCCCCGCACAGGACCTTCACACTGATGTTAGTAGTTGATTAGAATGACAAAAACTTTCTCCTGCAAAACAAAATCTAATTTACTAGTTCACTCAAGATTTGTGGAATGTTAAAGAAAGGAAAAAAAAGAAAAACAATCCCTTTAGTATCTATGAATACTAATTATTTTCTTCATAGTTTCTAAACTTTCCCCATACTAATTAACCCCACAACTACCTAGAAACGTGATTGCTTTTTCTGTGCTGTGTATAATTCTTTCTCAGCATGTGCTACATGTGCTACAACTTACTGACCTTATTGGGTCAGCTACTTCAAGTGTCTAGAGACTTGAGTCATAGTTGGGAAGAACAACTTTGGCTAATTTGCAAGGCTTTTCCCCACCAAAAATTGCACACTATTACCCCCGTAATAACCCTTGCTTCCTTTTCTTGTTAGTATTCTTTATGACAGCACCTCAACACATCATATTTCTATTCTATTCATTTTTTTTCTAGTAGTCATATTTAATTAATTCAGTATATGAAGGCAGATTAGCAGAAGGTTTTGACTTCTTGTTTTTTTCAAGATTACTGCAAATAATTTCCTGAGTTTTCATATACTGTGAGCTGATACATGCAGGAAGAAACTTGGAACTTTGTTGTGTACAAACAACAAAACAACATACTACTGTTGTCACATTACTATGCATTGTAACTTTAAATGTACCAATAACATTTTTGAGTGTCAGGAGGATAATCTGAAGAACTGGGTAGATATTAATGGGCACAGGCTAGAGCATACCCTGATCCTGGAAACTGCTGTTGGCTCTTGGCCAGGTCCCAAATTAATGTACAAATATTTCCCTAACTCAGGAAATGTTAATGGAGAATTTAAATTATTAAGATACCAAAATACCTTATATAAACTTTATTGTTTCATATTTTTATAAAGGAAAAAATTAAAACCTAATTTGGTTCACTTGCTGTTACTGTCTTTTTATAATCACAGATGCACAGGTTAATTTTAATAATTAGTGAGACTATGTCCAAGAAATCATATTGTCAGGTATAATAATAATAATTAATAACAATGATCATAGTTTAGAAGTAATGTAGTAAATTCACACATAAATATGAGTCTGGTTTATACAGACGAGTTCCAGTTTATAAACAAGGAAACACAGGCACAGAGTGATGAAGTGACCTCAACATTTTGTGTATGATAAAAGCCAGCCTGTGACATACTCCTTCACTCCTGAATCAGAAACCAGTGGTTTGTGCAGTGTATCATGTATCATGATATACATAGAATTCCATGTTCCTTCTCTTTTAGCTTTCTGAAAATAGTTACTTTTCCAGAGGTAAGGTTCAGTGCAGATCTAGGAGGTACAGGAGTGAGATATTACTAAATAGTTTTGAATGTAATTTATATTTACATTCAATAACAGCAAACAATAAATTCATATGTGTCTAAGTAGTAGATTTTTTACTTCTTAAAATTCCAGAATTCGAAGTTTTACGTGATGTAATTTGAGAGATCAAACTCAAAAACCTGTTGATTTGGAGTTCCCAGGTGATAAGCCTGTATAAGGCATTGTAGAATCAGAATGATATTGCTTCTTCTGTGCAGAAAGGTCACATAAGTGTCATCTTTTCCATACTGTGTAAGAACTTGCAATGGAGCTTACTAGACTGAGCAGTGATGGACCAGGTGAAACCAGGAATGTACTGACTTCAGATCTATTGCTAATAACGTGAGATTTCCAATTATTCAGCCATTCTCATTTTTCAAAATTTCCTCTAAATAATTTGATCTGATATAATAGTATAATATAAACAGTCTTATCATGTTATTAAACTTTTTTTTACCTTATGTCAGTTTCTTTACAACTAATTTTCAAACTGTATGGCATATCAGGAAGGATATTGAGGTGCTGGAGCAGGTCCAAAGAAGAGCAACGAGGCTGGTGAAGGGACTCGATCACAAGTCCTGTGAGGAGTGACTGAGGGAGCTGGGGTTGTTTAGCCTGGAGAAGAGAAGGCTCAGGGGAGACCTCATCACTCTCTAAAACTACCTAGAAGGAGGATGGAGTGAGGTGGGAGTCAGTCTCTTCTTCCAGGCAACCAGCAACAGGACAAGAGGGCATGGTGTTGTCTATGCCAGGGGAGGTTTAGGTTAGATATTAGGAAGAAATATTTTACAGAGAGAGTGATCAGCCATTGGAATGGGTTGCCCAGGGAGGTGGTGGAGTCACCATTCCTGGAGGTTTTTAAGATGAGACTGGATGTGGCAGATAGAGAGAGGATAGTCTGGATAGTCTAGTAACCACGGCAGTGTTGGATCACGGGTTGGACTTGATGATCTCTGAGGTACTTTCCAACCCAGTTGATTCTAGAATTCTGTGATATAAAAAAAATGTGTTTAATCTTAGTGGTAACTTAACCTAAATGGGTTCAAAATTCCTTTGGGAATACGAAACAGTTCATTTGGTCTACATTTTTTTTTTCTGATTTATAACATTCAAAAGCAATTAAAATTTTCTCTAATTATGAGGAATATTTAACCTTCTCTAAGACATATAAAAATGAAAATAATTAAATAATTAAATAGCAGAGAAATTGAGTATAAAGAATAACCAAACTAACTGTAAGACATTAGTAAAAAAAAACTTCTGGGAAATTTACCCACAATTTTTATGATGTCTTCTGGTTGTTAAAATTATCTGTATTTTCTACTTGGAAACACATAGGAAAGGTAGGGGAAAATATGCTTATACATTTTTTCCCAGATAATGCAGACTAGAGAATTTGGGAAAGAAAAAAAAATACATACTTTCTGGTTTATATTTATCTAAAATTTGTAAGAAATACCACCTACACTGTAGCTACAGTACAGCATATTTTAAAACTCTTATGTAAGAACCAAGTTATTCAAATGAAAAATGAGTGGTTAAAAACTGATTTTGTAATCTCTGCAATGTAATTACCTTGTCTGGTTTATGAAAGCCTGGAAATATTTTCACGTGTTTTTTTGGAATCAATTTATTAATTAAAAAATTAGGTCAGCTCCACTGACCTAATTAACTCTAATAAAACCAACTAGGTCACAGTTAAGATTCTCCTTTCACATAGGTATTTTCTGTCTCTTTACTGTCATTGTAGTTTAAGTCTGGAGGGCTAGTACAATTAATTCTTTCATACTCTTTGTATTTTACTCTGACACTTGAGCTGCTTATTTATAACAACATGAGTCTCATAGCTAACAAAAAACAGGGACAAAATACTTGAAATGCCAAATCTAGCATCTGTATTATTCATAGAATTTGTGGTCTCTGTGGAAATATAAGGGAGAAAAAATCTGTAGAAAAAAATGTGAAGAGTCTTATAATTCTCACTGTACTGTTACTGCATTTTCCAGGGAACTAGAAAGGTTATTGGTTAATATCAATTGAGCTTCAAGAATTTGTCGACTGTCAGGTTAGGAAGTACAGCTTACACATGTGTTACTGGGTTGGGTTTGTTGCACTAAACAACCATGTTGTTTAAAAAATACTATCTGCACTAGAGAAGACTATTTGTAGGACAAAAGGGCATGGTCTTAAGCTCTGCCAGGGAAGAAATATTTTACAGAGAGAGTAATCAGCCATTGGAATGGGCTGCCCAGGGAAGTAGTGGATTCTCCGTCCCTGGAGGTTTTTAAGATGAGACTGGATGTGGCACTTAGTGCCATCATCTAGTAACCACGGTGGTAGTGGATCAAGGGCAGGACTTGATGATCTTGGAGGCCTTTTCCAACCCAGTTGATTCTATGATTCTATGAAGTTAAAGCAATATCTCTATCGAAGCATAAAGTTTTAGAGTAAGACTGGGTTCAACTGTTGTTTTAGGTTTATACTTACAAGCAACTTGTTGGAATAGGATGCCATGGTGTATAAATAGCACTCCACCGAAAGCTCCAAAGTGTTTACGTTAAGCTGTACTTGTCTTGGTTTCCATTGTAGTTGATTAATGGAGAAGATAGGCCATGTAGATGATGTGTTATCCAACTTTGGCACCTATTTTAAGAGAGGACAAGTCTCTTTATTTACATGTTTATTAATCTTCACTTTCTGAGAGACCTAAAATAGTTTAGATGAGAAGTTTAATCTTTCAGATAGTTATTATAAGGTAAGAAGGTTGTGATAAGTGAATCATTACATTAAATTAATCATGCTTGTTATAGTCTGACCATAGGCCAGATTGTCTAATAATTCCTTGCTCAGAAGAAATTTGTGATAAATAAAGTGAGTAACAGAAGCCCTGAGTAACTCCTGAAGAGAGTGCCCTATTGGAAAACAGGCAATCCAAACACACTTAGCTGGAAAGCTCTAGTTGTAGGAAGGAATTCTGAGAGAAAAAATCCTCTAGCTTCCAGAACTCATGTCAAAAATCTTTCTGTCAAGTAGTTAGATGACTCATTTATTTCAAAATAGTAAAATAGTGATCATCTAGTGATTATATCTGGTGTAACAGTAAAAACAACAGCTGAAATACGTTCTAATGCCCTCAGAGCACATTTTATGTAGGACTTAAACAGATATTGTAATAAAGTTATAGCTAATGCATGACTTAACGGCACTAACTGACCAAATAGTAAATAATTAGAAACACAATTGGGAAAAAAATTAGAAAAGGAACTTTCCTTTTTATAAATCAATAATTTTATAATAAATTTTAGTTCTCTGAGGAGTATGTTACATAGTCCCCTTACCTTTTTCTGCCTAATAAAGGATGGGTAGAGAATGATCACTAGTATTTAGATGGAAATTTCTGTTACAGATAAGCAAAGCTATCCTCTAAGTCCTTCTATTTGCCCATGAATACCTCAGTAAATTACAATTCATATTGCAGCAAGTCGCAAGTGATTGCACATAAATCATAATAAAATATGTCACTTAACATCTAGGTTTTAGTGTAATACCTGAGTTATCTGGAGAGACAATCTGGATATTTAAATTGTATTTGTTTTTCCTTTATCTAAGAAGCAACCACATTCCCTGGAAAGAAACTGGGATACACTTCCAAATACAAAAATCATCAAAGAAGAAACTTTTCCCTTGTAAAAGTCCTTATTTCTTCATGAGAAATGGATGCAGAGCACTTTTTGAGTGAGATGCTTTTTAAAGAGCAGATAAATAGGAAAAATAGTATAATGATCTTAAGTTATGTTGAAACAACACACATTTTATTAGCTACATATATCTGTATATGTCTGTTTCTAAAAATGTTATTCTTGTTACTGTGGAGCTTAAGTGACTCCTATTTTAACAGTTTTGCACGTGACTTTTACTGTGTAAAATGAGGCATTGCTATGCTGGAGCAAGTCTAAACCAATTTTACTCAATGTACCTAACAACAAACAAAGTAAAGCAAAACATTAAGAGATGTTCTAGAACCTAGTAGAATTTTAGACACTCTAAGCTTTTACATTATTTCATCTCTATCTTTAGTATATTTTATTAGTTTTCTGTACTGGGGAAGAAACCATTTTTTTCTTATTCTTCATAATGAAAACAAAATTTGTATTTCACTTGGAAAAAGACAAAAAAATTTCTCAAACAGTCAGTACAATTATAATGCCACTGGATTTTAGGTTTTTATTTAACCAAACTATTAGGAATCAGGTCAGCAGTTGTCCATAACCCATTTAAGAACTTGGAATAATTTGGAAAAGCCTAGACTACTCAAAACTTCTGTGAACATGAATGCAATAACCAATTGCTCATTTCAGGGGAGGGGGAGAAAGCATAGCTTGGAAATTTGATATGTCTATAAATATTCCTGATATTTTGCTTTTAATTTGATGAATACATTTACAAGCCTTTATATGCTAAAAAAAACAATGATTCTCAGCAGTTAACTCTTTTAGAGAAAATCTGCAGAGATGAGTAATTGCATATTCAGATGACTAATAAGTTTCTTAATTAAGCCATAAGGAGCTGGATATTTCCAGAATTTGTCATTTATGTTGATGAAAACTGAATTTGAAACATGTTTATTGCTGTGTAGGGAACACTAACTGTAGGATAGGAACCATGACATCTGTGGCAACATTTCGTCAATTTTATGTAGATTTAAATTGTAAGGATTGTCTCTGCTCAAGGAGTTTTGTCTACCCATTATGAATAGGGATCCATAAATTTGTCCCTCACCACAAGAAGTGAATGTGGTTTCTTAACATGACAGTTGATGAAAAGCTGTGTCCTGGTAGCCAGGAGTGCCAGCCATTTCCTGGGGTGCATCAGGCAAAGCATCATCAGCCCCCTACCAGGAGTTTATTGTCCTGCACTGCCCTGTACTTGGTGCAGCCTCACCTCAGTTCCTGTGTGCAGTTTTGGGTGCCACAATATATGAAGGATATAAAACTATCAGAGAGCATCCAAAGGAGGGCAACGAAGATGGTGAAGAGTCTAGGGGGAAGCTGTATGAGAAGCAGCTGAGGTCACTTGGCTTGTTCAGCCTGGAGAAGAGGAGACTGAGGGGAGACCTCATCGCAGTGACCAGTGATAGCATCCAAGGGAATGCCCTGAAACTGTGTTTGGGGAGGTTTAGGTTGGATATCAGGAAAAGATTCTTCGCTCAAAGGGTGATCAGGTTTCTCAGGGAAGTGGTCACAGCACAAAGCCTGCCAGAGTTCAAGAAGTGTTTGGACAATGCTCTTCACGCCAACTGTCCGAGCCCACAGGGAAAAACCTACCCCTCCCTTCTTCACCCAGAGCAAAGGAAAAAAACTATAAAAACTGAAGAACCTGAAACCAACTGAATTATATCAAAATATATATATCTTTGCATATATTACAGTTATATACACCTAGAATACTATGTACAGTATTAGGGACACCGAACACCCCCTCCACCGGAGGGAAAGGGAAAAGGGGAAAACAGATATATATAATCAAAACTAAGAACTAGCAAAATAAAGAATTAGCAAAATGTAATCTCACCACATCCCTCATAAAAAACAGGATCACCTGTCACAGTCGGCACGCTCCAATCTCCTGTGTGGCAGGTCGGTGGTCGCTGCAGGCCTCAGCTTCTAGAAAAGCAAGACCAATGCAGAGACCCACTGCTCTCGAACCTCACCGTAAGAGAAGACAGCAAGAGCTTCCTCTCTCTTCTTATTTATACCCTTCGTTATGTAAAAATCGTATGGAATACTGGGAACATGGCCTTGGTTCCTTGGTTACAACCTGGTTACCAAGGAAGGCCTAGAATCAAAACCACTACAGGTGGGATTTTTGGGGTCTTCTGTGCAGGGCTCAATGATCCTTTTGGGTCCCTTCCAACTCAGCTTATTCTATTATTGCGAGATCTCCAAGAAGAAAGTTAATTTAAAAACTGGTAAGAAGTGTCAGTCCTTTAGAATGATCCTGTTGTATCAGATCAACAGTATAATAAATTATTAAATAGAACATATTCTGCTCTTCCTTCTGCTTTATCTGATGTGCAAAGCTGAAACAGTAACCTTTTTCTTTTTTTCTCCGAGTAAGATCGATGAACAGAATAGCTGAATATTTCAATTAAGTGACTTTTATAGTGTCTCTAGGGAATTAAATCTCACTAGAACCTTATATCTGACATTTTCTGTATCCATAAACTTACCTGTGCTAGACAGTACTCTGACTTAGTGACCTGAGCAAGAATATTTGGCACTGGCGATTTAACTGGGGATTTTTTTTTTTTTGCTTTGGTTTTTTGCTAATTTCATACTCACTGAGACTACATGGCATCCCATTCTGCTTCTAGAATAGATACCATAAATTTTAGCTCTCCACATGTTAAAAGAAACACTTTTGCTTCTTTGTTTTGTGTTAAAGACTTAGTGTTTATCAGGTGGGCTTCATGCAGACTGCCAGAGTAAGGAGAACTATGTCTGACACAGTAAGTTTATGCTCCTTTTACAACCAATGAAAAGGAATAGGCACCTGAAGAACATAGATATAGCATCCTGAAGAATCCAATCAGCAGAGATTAGATTGACTCTTTACTAGAAGGTCTTATCTCTCTTCACTGTCTGTAAGTGACATTTTCCAGTATTTTGAAATAACTAAATGTGTGAACTTGCTGAGGGGGTTCAAGGGAGAAGGAAGAGCAACACAAATGTATTGCACAAGACAATAGAATTATTTTCCTCTAAAAAGTATAGATTCTAAGGATGTGGGGTTTTTTTTTGTTTCTTTGTCCCTAAGAAACTATAAACCTGAAATAATATCTATAGCATAGCAACATGTTGCTATGCATACAGTAGTTTTGAAAACTAAATCCACCTTTGCGGTGCCATGTGCCTTTGTGTGGCACTTTCTACATATAAATTCAAACTAATCAGTTTTTACTTCAAAGCCTTTATTTTTATGAACCAAGCACTTAGATTTAAAATAAGTAACTTTACTTCTAGGAAAGATCTCTCATTCACTTTTGCATTTATATAAAAGGCTCAGTAACTACCACCATTTTACCATTTCTCAGATGAAATGGCAGCAGATTGGTTCCTGCAGGTGAGTGACGAAGATACTCCATTGCATAAGAATTTCAAATAAGAAACATTCAATGATTAAGAACCATGTGAAGTAAATTAAGAACCACAGAGTTGAATACTTTGTTGATAGCAGATAATTGATGCTTTTGGGAAGAGTGTTGGAACACAAAGCTGTAGTGTAGGAAGCACAGAATATCACTTCCTTTAACCAAGCTTCGAATTCACGCACGTTTTTCTTTTTTGAACTTAACTGATAACTTTTGTAGTTCATATAGGATTTTGCCATCTGCTATGTTCTATAAAAATCAGTTGCACAGCTTAACAATGCATGGAGTCATAAGAATGCCCCTCTTTTTTTTGTGTTGACAACTCATCTGCAATATGTTAAAGGGGAGGCTTTAATTTCTGACACTAGCAGTTATGCCTGGACAGAGGAGTGAACACTTCACACTCCTCTGTTTGAAGCTGCTGGAAGAAAAAAAAGTTGGAGGTCCACAAAATGTTATTGTGGTAATTTTAGGTTTCTCTCCATAAATAGAAAATATTACAATGGACATTGGAAAGTAGGTGTGTTTGCATAAAGTTTCCATGAAAATATATGAGGTTTTATTTTTTAAGAGCAGATATTAAAAAAAAAATCAAGGAAAAAAACTCTTAAAAATTAAAGAGGGGCTAATAAGGTTGTTCTTCTGTACATATAATAGAAAATTTTACTTGTATTTTATGAAATAAATGTAAAATGAGAGACTGATTAAAAAAAGCAGAAAATTCAGAAAGTATAGTACTTTCCTATGAAGAATACATTTAGAAATCACAGCCACAGTAATCTGAAATCACCAATGTAAATGTGTAGAAGTAAATAATGTTGTTCAAGTTCATGTAAGGAATTTTTAATATGTGCATTATATAAAGAAGACAGTTTTCTTATACTATCACTAATATTTTTGACAAAAAAGAAATATTTATTCCAAGAATAAAATGATATGTAATTTAATAGTTTCGATGTTCAGAGGCACAAAAGGAGAAAACATATTGGGTTGGTGTTTTGTCACTTTGGCTGAAGCATTGGCAAAAAAGCTTTGCTCAAGCAATTATTTTTAATAAATTACTGACATTATTATAGTGAAGTGAAAACAATGTTCATGCTTTTGCCCCTGTTCATCCACCTTACAATACAGAAGCTATAATTTTTTTCATCTTGTGTTGGGCCAGTTTTCCCTGTAGAGGAACTCTAAATCTTTGCTGTCCCATAAATATGTGAACATAAACAGGGATTTATTGCAATTTAGCTCCTGTTTTGGTGGAGGAGGTTTATGGTGCTGAGAAAACTCATTAATTTAATTCACAGCTCATAGTATAAACATAACCTTTACAATATATAAGAGCAGAAATTATGCGTGGTTATGATTTACTGTTTGTGTTTTTGAAGGAGAAAGAAGTGCAAACTTGTTTTGCCACTTCCAGTTTTAATACTCATTGATTAAGTTGAAGAATGAATATGATACTTCTATAAATAACAATCTATGCAAATTTAGTTTTTGCTAGTTTAAATTTTAACATAAATACTAAAAATTAGAAGCTTTGAGTCAGACAAGCAACTTTAGAAAGCATATCCCATACAGAACTGCTATTAACCATTTCATTTTTTACAACACTAAATCTACTTTAAAGACAGATTTCTGAAGGTTTCTTTTGAACATTTACAAAACAAACAAAAAAAGTAATAGATTGAGTAACTGTGTTGTAATAGTGTTAAACTGCTCTTCAGGTCTTATATAGTTAGGTATGCATATTTTATTAGGATTCATATACTCACTGAAGTGGAAAATCTCAATTTTAAATCTTGTGAGGCTGTTAATATTATAATTGCAATATATTCATTTCATGTAATGCTTTTAATGGTGTTATGAGTTTACCTATGTTTCCACTGCATATTAAGAGAAAAGTGTGATGCTTGAAAATTCAGTGCTTTTTTTAAGAGATCAAAAGAACTATAAAATTTTGGTGTTTTTCTTTTCACTCTCTATGCAGAAATCTTAAATATCTAAAGAGATGACACCTATAATTTTGAAATCCCAATATTTTTTTATATACCTTCTGGGATGTTCTTAATATGTTTCTCATACTTTAACTTTCTATAATATTGTGCAGAGTATTTTGCAGAATGCATATAAGTTATGTATTAGGATGTTGCATGGTTAAATATATTCAGTTGAAGTCTTTTGAATATGTTACGGCCTATATAAAGAAAAAATATGTTATCAAGAACTCTTGACCAATCAAATCATAGTTCCTTTAAAGCACCATCTTCTCTCTAGAAGACACTGTTTTAATAAAGAATTCATGAAAGTTAAGTATATATAATATATATATTTTCTTTAATGATTCTGATATATCATTGCTACTAATAATCTTAAAATAATGTATTTTACTATTTAGAAATTATGAGAGAGCTAGGAATCATTACAGTGATAAACTGTATTGTAAAATGTGATTTTCATATTGTAAATGAAGCTTCAATTTAAATTCACTAAAGTTATGATAAAAATTCGTGTTGGAAAGATTTTATTATTGAAAGCCTTTCATTCATAAACCCTATGATTCTTTCAAACTGCAATAAAGTATTGCGGACTAGAGACTATTTTACAAAGACTGTCAATTACTTTTAGTTCATCTTTCATCTGAGAGCCATTGGTGGTCTCCTTGTGATCAGAATTTATTTCTATGACTCATATCTTGTTTGCAATTTTAAGATAAATGGAGGAAAACTGTACCTCCTTACATACTTCTTCACTGATTTTCCCAATTCTTTTCCTTTGTACAGTGACAGTTTCAGTGTAATGCAAGAAATTAAAGTTCTAGAAATGTAGCTGTAATATGCTATTTTAATTTAAAATACGTATGTTGATTTACAAAATTAGCTTTAATCAATTACTTGACTTTCCTTCAAAGCTGTGAAAAGAAGAAATGATTGAGAGCTATCCCTTCAACAGTTGTTAGGAAGAAAATACAGTGGTGTCTGTAGTCACATTGAAAAAACATTGGTACTCTTCAAGAATGTATTACTAAAAAGAAGGGAAAAAATCAAGAGCTAGAAAACATTTTTATGGATTATTTAGTGACTTACACATTTCAAATGCTAATTTCTTATTCACCTACATGCTCATATCTTTATGTATACTGAGTAACATATTATTCCAAAAGTTAAACAGGTGCTGTTTGGATGGCTCCAGATGAAATTTGTATGCAATATGAGGACACAGAGGACACATACGTTCTTACAAAATAGGAAGCATGGGATGATTTAACATGAAATTCAGTAAGATTTGTCAGATAATTTCCCTAGAATCTATTTTAATTTTCAGTATAAAAGCCAGGTTGTGGAATACGTAAA
The DNA here is from genome assembly GCA_013399855.1 of Oxyruncus cristatus. NCBI lineage: Eukaryota > Metazoa > Chordata > Aves > Passeriformes > Cotingidae > Oxyruncus > Oxyruncus cristatus. The sequence goes on along the minus strand of VXAY01001422.1, from coordinate 942,919 downwards.
CTGTTTTCTTAGTATTAGTTTATTTTTTACAATATATTTGACTAGCATGAAGCGATGATCAAAGGAAACCTTTTAGAATATAGTTACAGATATTCTGCAATCTATTTCTGGAGCTAATAATTTTCCATTTCTTCAAACAGTGGCAGAAGAGCCCATTACCAATTCTGGATAAAAATATATTGAGTCTTGATGGACTCAAATAATAGAGAACAGTTGACCATACTGAAAAAGTGTGAACCATAACAGTGAAATGCTTGGCAATGTATTCTTAAGATTTAAAACGTAAGGGCCATATACTGACTCTAAACTGTATAATCAATAATAATGTATGAACAATGATGTAGCAATATTGAGAGTTCTGCTAAGGAATTATAATACCCCAAGTGAAGCAGTCTAGTTAATAAGAAAATGTTTTCTTGAATGCTAAAGCTACTGAGTGAACAATCAAAACTGAAAACCGGCACATTTCAAAGAAAGGTTTTATATAAAGCAAGCCAGTCTAAATCTAAAGAGCTTAAGGAAGTATTTGAATATTGTAATAACCATAAATCCATAAATAAACTCAAATAGTGTTATACAAATCTGGAAGTAGATTTCCCTAATACCCAAAAATCAAAAGAAGACAATTCACTTTCAGCTTTGGTAAATCAGACCTAATCATTCAAACCTGAAGATAAATGACTATGATCAGATGGAAGACTTTTGCATGAGAGGAAAATGCCATTTCATGTAATCTTACTCAAATCTATTTCCATCATTCACTAATTCATTAGTGAAAAATACTCAAGTGGAACAAAATTTAGACTATGTATGCCAATCGTATATTTCAACACTGTATGTATCAATGTCTCTCACATATACTGTCTCTCCTAGTATCCTTCTGGACAAAATATCCAGCATACAGATAGGCAAGCCCATAATACATTGGGTGAACATTTGACTGGTGGGTTGGGCTCAAAACATTATAGTAAATTATATCAGGCAGGCAGCCAGCCACCAGTGGGGTTCCCCAGGGTTCAGTTTTAGGGCCAGTGCTCTTTAATTTTTTTATAAATGGTCTGGGTGAAGGAATCAAAGCTACTTTAAGTAAATTTGCTGACAGTAGTAAACTAGGAGGAGCTGTGGTCTCCCTTGAGGATACAGAGTTCTTACAGAGAGATCTGGATAAATTGGAGAGCTGGGCATTTACCAGTTGTATGAAGTTCAAGAGCCAGTGCTGGATTCTCCAGCTGGGACGGGGTAATTCTGATTATATGTACAAACTGGGGGATAAGAGGCTGGAGAACAGCCATGTACAAAGAGGCACGGGGCATTTGAATTCTGGGAAGTTGCCCAGGCAGCAAGAGGGGGCCAACTGTTGTATGGGGTGCACTGTTACATCGGGTGCATCAAGAACAGCATAAAGATTTGATCAAAGGTGGTGATTGTCCTATTCTACTCTGCACTGGCACAGTCCCACCTTCACTACTGTGTGCAGTTTTGGCCACCTCAATATAACGACATCAGACTATTAGAGTGTGTCCAAAGGAAGGCAACCGAGATAGTGAAGTCTTTCAAAGGCAAGACTTATGAGGAGTGGCTGAGGTCACTTGGCTTGTTCAGGTTGGAGAAGAGAAGATTGAGGTGTGACCTCCTAGCAATCTACAGCTTCCTCAAGGGGGACAAAAGAGGGGAAGGTTCTGATCTCCTCTCTCTCATGAGACCAGTTATAGGACACATGAAAAATGGTATGAAGCTGCTTCAGAGGAATTTCGGACTGGACATTAGGAAGATGTTCTTCACTGAGAGGATGGTCTGTCACTGGAACAGGATCTCAGGGAAGTGTTCACAGAGCCAAGCCTCTCAGAATTTAAGAAACATCACTTCACTGAGAGGGTTAGCAACCACTGGAAGAGATCTGCCCAGAGAAGTGGTTGAGTCCCCATCCTTGGACGGATTTAAAAGACGTTTAGAAGTGGGACTTAAGGACATGGCTCAGTCATGGTCTTGGCAGGGTTAGCTTTACTGCTAGACTTGATCATCTTAGAGGTCTTTTCCAACCTGAAAGATTCTGTTATTATTATATGTCAAGCTTTACAGAAATAGATGGCATAGTTTTTGAAGACAGTTCTTTACGGTTAAAGAATATCTGAAATTAGTCTCTTGTTAATTTTTAATACAAATGTCTCTGATGATATAAGAATGCTTAACTAATAAAAGAAAGATCAAAATAGTAACAAATAAAAAATACGATTATATTAATCCTTATAGAGGGATCACATTTTGAAAACTCTCTTTATGAACAAACTTTATTCACTTCTCCATAGGTGATAACTTACTCTTTCATTCCCTTTTTATTAAGTAAGTCCTGATACCTCTTTCCAGAGAACAGTTGAAAAAGGTTTCTTTCTAGGTTATTTGCCTATAAGTAAACAAGAGCACAATGAACACGTTTTACATATAAAACATGTGATCTACTTCATTCTTTAGCATTACACTGATTGGCACATATAAATATTTTCTACTAAAAGCAACATGGGTGTGTGACACTTATGTTACATCCACCCCAAAAATTAAAATACTTGGCAGTAATTTTTGATGAACTCAAAAGTTCCATCAAAAAAACATATCACCAGCATGTTTTTTTGGATAGTGATAACCATATATCCTAAGAAAGGCATACTGTGGGTTTAATTGAACAGCATTTAAGAGTAATTCTAAAGTATCACCAACTGTGTCTTCACAACTATAGTTCTAGGTGGGAACATCCTGTAGGAGTTTAGATTCATCTTTTAGAGGTGCCTAAGTTGCTTCACTAAATAAAGAGCCGAGATCTTTCTAGCTCTGAATGTTCCACTAGAAATTGATACACTGGCAGTCTTATGTCACTTCTTTTATGCCAACATCGACTGGCAATAGGCCACTCAGATTATTTAATTCAGGAATTCTTTGAAATGTTAAAGTAAGTATCAATGCTGGGTCTGTTTGGTCCTTTCAGTATCTGAAAGTCACTTTCCATGCATTTTTTCTCTCTCCTAGAGATTCATTCCTATATCATCCTTCAACAACTTGGCTGGAGGGAGATTCATTTCATGTAGTCCTAGGCAGGTAAACATTAGTTTAAGTTAGTTGTATAAACATCCCCAAGAACACGGCTAAAAGGAGCATTCATCCTAACTGAAACATATAAGCCAAAGCAGATGACTATTTTTATTTCTGCATCTCTGGTGCACAATTCTGAACTCAAGTTAGATGCTTAATCTTGGTTCAGTGAACCAGCCTCTACATGCTTCAAATTTAATTCTTCAAACCTCCTGACTTCCCTCGTTACTTTCTCATGCTCTTTCAGATCTTTTCTACGCCACAGTTAAATCCTCCTAGATTTTTCCAAGAAAATTTGGCAGGAAAAATCATAGAGTCAGGAACAGAAAATACCTTCCTAATTGTTTCTATTTTTTTATTACAGCAACTGAGAATTACAAGCAAGATGTCAACTTCTCCTCCTTTCATTAATCAGAGATTCACCAGTATTTCAGGCTGAGCTGAATTTTTTCTCTCTCTTTTCCCTCTTGCCAACAGTCTTTAACTGCAATGGAAGATTCTGCAAGGATATATTCTGCTTTGGGATAGGCTCCTCTTCCTATGCAATGTACTCACGCTGAAAAGGCATAAATCCAGGAGACCACAGTATACTTTAGAGAGTGACTATGGAAGGGATATTTTTTTCCCATTAGCAATAACTAGTAGTTGATAATGCTCCGGTAACTCTCAGTCACTCTTCTACAAGATATGAAAGAACTTCCTTTAACAGGTCAGTCATTTTAGAATGCAGAACAGGAAGATACGTGTAGTCACTATTTCCACACATTGTCTGAGAGAGTTCACAATGTATATATTTCTATAAAATATGAACACAATAAGCCTATTTATAACACTGGGGAAAGGATAATCCCATATAAATGTACTCCTACTGGAAGTAGGAATCTTTATCTTTCCATCATGTTTCCAAAAGCAGATGCAGCCTTGATCTAGATAAGGGCTTGTACAGCAATAGGAACTGCAACTTCATCTCATGATGCAGGACTCATGCAAGAGGTGCATCACCTCTGCTTCTGCTAATTGGGTAGGGATGGTAATAATTAGGCATACAAACTTGGATTGTCTCTGTTCCTTTAAATTCTTGAAAGCAAGACACTCCTTTTCATTCCGCAGAAGTGTTGACTTCTGGAATATGAGTTTCCAGACTGCACAACTACATCTCTAGGCTGTAAGAATTGCTTTGCAGCTTGACTTCTTCGGGTAAGAGTATATTGATGTATTTTTTGTTGGAGACTGAGAATCTGTAATAGACAATACTCTGCCTATCTCCAAGATCCCTGCCGTCACCCTTGAAGTGAAAGTTTGGATTCAATAATAAACTCCTGGTCTTCTCAAATTAATTTTCCACTTCAGAAGAAAAGTTGGTAGCATTACTGGGACATATGTAACTAGTTGTTTACTCTCGACATTGTAGTCCCACATATTGTTAACGGTAGCTGTGTATTGCCGATCAGGTTATTTCTTCACCTGTCTACCTTGTTCCCTCTCTCATCCATTATCTTTGTTTCTCCTCTTTTCACCCTTGGATAGCTGATCTCCACGAAGAGAGAAGCCCACATAGCTCATTATTTCACATTTTCTTCCTCACAGATGGTACCCCCACCTGCAGATCTGCCCTTTTTATGCCATTACTAACTTCATGCTCTGTTTAAACTCTGTTATGTTTGCAACCAGGTCACCTGCTGAGGGAATGGCTACTTCTGACAAGACCCAATCTCCTATTGAGCAAATGAGCTACAGACACAGAGGCCCAATTATTATTAAGTGTTAGCATAATTGTAATTATAAGTAGAGTGTTTCATTATAATACAGCTGTGGAAGCTTTAATGCATCCCTGTAATGTACTTTATTAATAAGCTGTATAGAACTGCTGACTTTACAATTTTCTGGATCACATTTATGATAACAAAAGAGGATATGAAAATGAATTCACTACGGGAGACCTACTGTGTTAGTTACTATGATTCACAAGTTTATTATGGTAATAAAGCAACATGAGACAATAATGTTTGGAACTGAAATACACTAATGATGCTTCATATTGCTCCAAAAACATTATGCAAAAGTGGTAAAAAGTGTTATGACTTGCAGATAGTCAAATACAGCAGATGTCACACTACTGAACACAAGTGAGAGAGACAATAATATTAACCCCTGAATTGTTTGCTGCTTCCTCCCAAGTCTTCCAAAGTTAAGAGAATGTTTAAATTGGTTGATCTGCTAGCTGGCAGAAAAAGATGATTTTTATTAATTTGTACCAATTTTTAAATCAATATTTGAGAGTCTATGTGATCTTACCTTCACTAGATGTTTTCTGTGTAAATTACATATGTTAATTTTGGTGCTGTAGACTAATATGCAGTGTGCAGAGGAGCAGTAGTAAATTAGTCTTGCAGCAAAGGTGTGCTGTGACTCACAAAGTTTGTCATATTAGTGATGACTGAAGGGTAAAATATGCATTAGGTGTGTTGCAGCACGATAAGGGTGACGAGAATCATGGAAAAAATATAATTCAAAGTAAGATTTTAAAAAGTTATAAATATATGCAAATACAATAACAGTGAGGACATTTAATGAAAATAAAGGTAGCATATGCAGAATATTATGAAAACATATACTTTCTTATAAACTGTATTGAACAGATTGCTATAGGAAATTTGCAAAGTCAAGAAAAGAAAAGAAATTTAAATGGAATCTTTAGCTGTAGGTAGTGGTAGATGTAGAATTTGCTGTCCCTAAATGACACTTAAAATGCAAGAAGAAACCTAGTCCACCTATCTCAGGGAACTACTTAAAACAGTAAGTTCTTCCATTCATTGGACATCTGCTTGAGCATCTCTTTTAATTATTGTGCAAATGTCTTATATACTTAATTTTGTTTGCAAACACAGGTTTGAGATGTGGTTTTTTTCTGAGATGGGGAATTTTTGTCCAGTTGTAAAATTTAATATCAAACTACAATTAGATGGCCTTTGAAAAAGAAAAGGGGTTCTGCAAGCAAATTTGAAACCTTCAGTCTTTTTTGAACTCAGCTGTCTGTCCTATTAATAAGGTTCTCTTCTCTGGTTGGTCTTGTGCTACTTACACTCTGGACTTCACAGTGACCTGATGTTAACTAGAAAGTAGAACAAAACTCCACATAATTGTGGTTGAACCCCCTTTGACTTTATGGAAATTACTAAGTCCCATAACAACCACTGCTATAAGTGAATGCCCAGACTACTAACTTACTAGGTAAAAAAGTGTTTTTCTCCACTCTTTCAGCAAGAAGCTTGAGATAGACACTTCCTCTAATTTCCCTCTAGTAGAAAGAGCTAGATATTTGACCTAATTAAGTGAGTTTCTCTTTGAAAAAACTCATTTGAAGATTCCTTACCCATTGTTGTGGTTTAACCCCAGCTGGCAGCACAGCCCCACACAGTTACTCACTCACTCACTAGCAGGATGTGGGAGAGAATCAGAAGACTAAAAGTGAGAAAACTCTTGGGCTGAGACAAAGACAATTTAATAGGTAAAACATAAGCCTTATTCTCAAGCAAAGCAAAATAAGGAATTAATTTACTGTTTCCCATGGGCAGGCAGGGTGCATGGTGTCATATGCTCTGGAATATTTCTTTGGTCAGTTGGGGTCAGCTATCCCAGCTGTGTCCCCTCTGGACACAGGTTGATGTCCTTCCTGGGGACCTCCTTGCTGGGGACTCCAGAGCTGGATGCAGTACTCCAGGTGGGGTCTCAAAAGAGTGGAGTAGAGGGGCAGAATCACCTCCCTTGACCTGCTGGTCACACCTCTTTTGATGAAGCCCAGGCTGTTTTTGGCTTTATTAGCTGTAAGTGCATATTGATGAGTTAAGTTCAGTTTTTCATCCACCAGTACCCCAAGTCTTTCTTCTCAGGACTGCTTTCAATTCCTTTATCCCTCAGCCTGTATTGATACTAAGAATTGCCCCAACCCAGGTGTAGCATCTTGTACGTGGCCTTGTCGAACCTCATGAGTTTCCCGTGGGGCCACTTTTTGAGCTTGTCCACGTCCCTCTGGATGTTATCCCATCTGTCTCAGGTATGTCAACTGCACTGCTTAGCTTGATGTTGTCTAAAAGTTTGCTGAGGGTGCCTTTGATCCCACAGTCCATGATGACAATATTAAACAGTGCTAGTTTCAATATGGACCCTGAGGAACACCACTTGCTATTGAACCCCACCTAGACATTGAGACATTGACAACGACCCTCTGGATCTGACCGTCCTACCAAATCTTCGTCCACCAAACAGTACACCCAGCCAATCGCTATCTCATATGTAGAGACAAGGGAGTTCTGGGGGACTGTGTCAAAGGCTGTACAGAAGTCCAGACAGATGACATCTGTAGTTCTTCCCTTGTCCAGTGATGGTGTCACTCTATCATGGAAGGCCATGATGGGCTTTTTAAAAATGGATGCAACCTTGAATTAATTGTCACTGAACAAGATGCAATGGCCCATGTTGGGGCTTGAAAAATTGTTAACTCTATATTTTAGCTATTGTATATTATATGTATTATGTTTTATTCCTTATGTATGCAAATCCCTCGTTCCTGAGTTCCCATGGTTACTCTACCACCTCCTCTCATTGGCTAGCTGAGCAGCAAAAACCCCTGCCCTACCGGCAGCCTTAAGCTGCGGGAAAGTTGAATAAAGTCTCTCTTTGCTGCAGGACCCCGTGTGTGCTGCCTGCTCTTTGCTGTCGGCATCGGTGCTTCCGCCACCCATCTCTGCCCCCGAGAGGTGGGCGGCGGGGGCGATTTCCTCACCCCCTAAACCCCCACAGGCCCATGCTTCACAATGCTGATCAGTTAGAAATCTGGTGAGTCTCAAGGTACCCTACCATTCTTAGACTCTTCATTTTTCATTGATTATTGAGCAATACACAGCATCAAGAGAGAGATTAAATGAGAACTGGAAAAGAAGACTGGAGTCAACGAAAATTTCACTGGACTTGAAAGCATGGAGAATGTGGAAGATTTAAACTTTACTTGAAATGTTTAATAAATGAGTGGCAGCAGGAAAGAAGATATTTAGAAGCAGTCTTTTTTCTAAAGCAGCTATTTCTGAAGCATTACCTGATTTTAATACTTCTCAGTTAATTTAAGCAGAGGAGGTTAACTCTATGACTATTAAAGAAATGAGAGCTGCTGAGTTTCATGTAAAATAGATGGAAAGCTGCTTTTAATAGAGTTTATTAAAAGAAAAGCAGAGAGAAATTTGTAATGCATCTATGGATGAGATCTCATCTTGCAATTTGGAGGAGTAATTGGAATTCCCTATTATGAAACAGAAATGAAAGAAAAAAATAAAAAACCCACCCCAAACAACAAAGAAACATTTAAAGAAATTGACTGAAAACAAATCTGAGAAAACAAAATAAGCAGAATTTGATAAGGAAACCAAATTACCCAAACAAAAATGAATGTAATGGAGAATGGTTAGGATTCTTGAACTGCTGGGGAATGTACTATGAAGAATGACATTGAAATAGAAAGATATGGGAAATTAAAAGCTGGAGTCCATTCAAAACTATGTAATGTGGAGGACTAAGCCAACTCTTAACATTTCGGAAAAACAGAAGAAATTATTATAACCATAAGACACTGCAAGTATCAGAATAGGGTGTGCCTTATTGGAAAAGAGGATAAACTACCATGGATTTAGAAGACTTATTCTTAAATTATTATAGCAATGAAGGAATAGCTAAAAGGCACATAGGAACTGTACTACTTTGAAGTGATACCAAAGGCATTTTGATACCAGAAACAATGCAATTAGTACTGTTACAGAGATATGTAGGTAACAAAAATGAGACAGGATAATTACTTGAGTCTTATCCAGATTATTTCGTCCAGAAACATAACTGTATCAGACAAATATATATGGCAATATATAGAAGAAGCTACCATTTTTTTATTTTTACCAGAACTATACCTCAAATAATTAGATTATACCTGGTCACTCATTTGACTTCAACTCAAATGAAAAAAAAACCCTGCCACTGAGTATGAAGACAGCACAGATGAAAATTCTGGAAAAGTTCACCATACTCTGAAGTAGAGTTTAAGGAAGACATTTTTTTTAATCTTGATATCAGAGATGGAATAAAAAATATATAATTACACTTTATTGTTGTTGAGCCATAGGAAAAATGCAAAATCATGGAAAAATTACTAAGAAAACGAGGTACTTATGCTTATAGATAGGCTTAAAGAAGCCAATACCTAGAAATGAACATTTTCATTTAACGGCAAAGGGAAACATTTTTTGAGAGTTGGCTGATACCAAGTATTTTTTTAATTTGATTCAGTATCCAGATCCTGGCATATGAGAAAAGAAAACTAGAGCTCATATTTATGCACACTGTATAGTTTCTTGGAAAATGTCATTTCCTCTGAATGCTGTATGATGTTTAACTGTTGTTTCATCTCCCTGAGAAATGCAATTTTTCAGGTAATTTTTACACAGATGATGTTTTGTTTGACAAGTGACAGTAAAAGAGTGTGGCCAGAGACTCCAACCAGTCTTGGAGAAAACAAACCAAAAAAACCTAACCCAACCCACCAACAAACAAATACAACAAAAAACCCCACCGCCAAACAAACAAAAAAATCCAAGACCCCCAAAATAATAATAATAAAAAAATAAGCTTTTGCTACTGAAAATATACCTGGGAAGAAATAGAGATGTAAAGTAGATGCAGTTAAACTGTTTTGATCCTCAGTGTACCTGCCATAGCAGAGAAGAAAGGATATTTAGAGGTAAAAATAAACACTGGAATTCTATGGTTTTATCAGTAACCCCATAGTGCTACAGTGCAAAATTGTCCAATAATGCTGATATGCAAATTCCAACAATGTACATAATTGAAATTAATTTTTGTTAGTTAGTTAATTAGTTAGTTTGTTAGTTAGTAATAGGATTGTATTGCTCTACATAATTTTTCAAAAATGAACCTTAGCACTTTAGAACTGCTGCAATAAACAGAAAACTAAAGATATGTGTCTGATGTAATCTAGTAAATGTATCTTTGCAGGCTCTCTGGTCATAGGTTAGAAGCCTGGTAATTTTTCACAATACACCTGACTTTCTTTGGTTGCATTGCAGCCATACCTTAACTTGGAAAATGTAATACAGGAATGTTAAAGAAACAGTGTTTCATGACAGCTGGTTCTAAATGCCATGGATTATTTAAACAACTATTTTCTACTGTGTTCATATAAAGAAGATAAATCTGTTCTTAGTGTCAGGTATGAAAAGCTTTACTTTAATTCTAGAGGGAAATTGGTAGCTCAAATTGGCTGTAAGCTGCTTACTGACCACTTCTGTGATTCATTCCTGGATTTCTAATTATGTCGACAAACATTTTTCACTACATATGTATAGATTTTCACCATAAATATACAGATCAGACAGATTCTGGACTTTTAGATCGAATTTCTAGAGTAGTATTTAACTGCTTTTTAAAAAAGCCTAACAACCTAACCATTCCAAAATGGCTTGAAAACTTTTTGAAGAGTGCTTGTATTTTTTTTTTTCCCATGATTTTTGGTCACAGACACAGAAATATAAGCTTAGGCTCCATTTCAAATATTAATTTTTAATCTTAATTTTAACTTTCAGGTAAATGGTTGCATATTTTTGGGGGGGGGGGTGGTTAGTTTGTTTGTTTGTTTCAGATCACCTTTATATGTCTTATTTCCTGAAAAAATAGGATTTGTTCATTAGGAGCAAGTCAAGGTATCACTGTAGGCAGAAATCATCAGCAGGTCACTGATGGATTGGATCTCCTTAGATTATGGGAGCTTCTCCAGTCATCCGGAGGGTCCGCAGTCCTGCTCTGACTACCTGTACCAGCTCCGCCGCCTTATTCCAGCACCATGCAAGTGTCTGCTGATATCAAATCCTAGCTATCTGCTGTTTGCTGCCACTGCTGACCCTGCAGCTGTTCCTGCCAAGTAAGTTTAGGTCCCCCAGGAGAAGAAGCAATAGTGAGACTTCTCCCAGATGCTTACAGAATGTTTTGTCTGCCTCTTCATCATGGTTGGGTCTATAACAGACTCCAACCATGATATCTGCCTTTTAGGCCTTCCACCTGATTCTTACTCATAAACACTCAACCTTATCATCACCATCATTACATAAATATCCTGCAACTCCTGACCTAAGTAAAGTCTCAGTAGAAAAAGAGATTTTCAAGAAAGATGGGTCTCCACTGGAGAAAGTCTAGAGAATGATTCCAACTCTAGATCTTCCGGCAGGAAAAGAAAATCTGGAGATCTTTCGATCATTTGCATTTTTTGAGAATAAAACATCAGTCAGATTATTAATAATGATGGTACTATGTAACAGCAGCCAGGGTTTTTTTTAAGTACATGTTTTAAAAAAGAAAATATTTTAAAAATTTAAATGTTGTGGATTACTGGTTAATATTGAAGCCTTAAAAGGTGGTTGTGAGGAAGCATAACATAGCTGGTCTAACACAGCTGGACGATATTTTCTCTTCTGTTAAGGCTCGAGTTGGGTACCGACAACCAAAGCTCATATACGAAGTGAAGCAGTCTGCTGACAGACTTAGCTTTTAGTGATTTATGAACAACATAATTCACCATTTTTGGGGCTAAATAAATGTGATTATGAAGTTTACAAAGGTTTATTTTTAAACACATTTGGGATTCAAACAGTCTTGAATTATAAAAATTCATGACTCTAAATAATATTCTTCATGTGAAACGAGGAGATCCAGAATGCTTAAGAAAGCTTAGCAAAGTCGTTTTATGTCAGTGCTTAAACAATTGCATGAAAGTAAGAAGTAAGTTCCTTGCAGGCTATGAGTGATCACCTGTCTTCTCCTGACTGACAAAAACAAAGAAATACTGAGCCTTGTCAGAGTTTTAGTTGTAACTAAAAGTGCAATGGTAAACAAAAGCTCTATTATATTGGAAATTCATGAATAACTTTGTTGGAGTCAAATTGCCCAAGAAAACAGAATAAATTTAAAAAAAATCTTACCACGGCCTGTGCTTTTCTCAAAGAAGGATTGAAATATCTGATTACCTCTTTACGTATCTGTCTTGGTTTAAAGATAAATGCTGGGGCAGAGACTCCAAAAAAATGAGCTCCCGCTCCTTTTATTAAGACCTCTCCCTTTTTTTCAAAAATACAGAGAGAAAAAATATGAGGAGATATAAGTGAAAAAATAACAGAAGATATTATAATGGCAATATCTTTCAATTTGTTTACATTACTGTCTGTAAAATTTTTTCAAAAATTAGATATTTTTAAAGGGAAGCTATTAAAGCAGTGCTGGGTTTCAAGGGGTTTTTTATTATTTTTTGTTTGGTTGTAAAAGAAAGTGAAAAATCAGTGAAAAACTGAAGGGAAGTATTCAGGGTTTTGAATTTTTAAATGTCATGGCCTAATTATTCTTGTTGCAGGAGCTATCTATATATTTCAAATAACAGCCCTTACAGAAAATGTCTTTCTGCTTTATATTTGAAAAGTCAAAACAATTACTTTCAATATAGATGAGTTTACATTTGATTAAGAACAACAAAAGACCTCTCACTGGAAATTCTTGTCAGAAAATCCCTTCGGTGGAGTATTTGATGGTATATATTGCTGTCTTAGTTAGAACAGCAGGGACCAGTTCATCACTGTGTGACTGTAACCCAAACTGTGTATTCTACACCCTCTATGTCATTTCCCAGTTAACAATAGACTATTTACAGCAGGGCCCCAGAGCACACCTGACTCCTCAGGCTGTCAGCTGGGTGTTAAGAGGCCTGTGAGATAGGAGGATGTTCCTGTCCTCACACCAATGACTGGGGTGTGATAACTCCCCTCCGGGGAGTCAGCAGCACCTCCACACCCAGCCTGAGGGGTCACACCTGCTGATGGGCCATCAAGGATTCCAAAAATATCCCATGACTCACAATCATCAGTTTCCACTGTGGAGCTCCCCGCCCTGGGGGAGGTGCTGGGCATTCCTGCCTGAACATGAGGGAATATAATCTTGGGGGTTTGGGACTTCTGGTACCACTCGTGGGATCCAGAGGAGGACCAGAACCTCAACTGGACTGCAACCACTGCTCTCAACCGGACTGTGACCATCACTGACACCAACAGATTTTCCCCCCTGCTTTTACTCCTGGACTCGGGGGCGGGGGGGGCAGGTGAGGCTCAGCACAGAGGCCAACGAACACCATTCCGTTCATGCTCCAGCGTGCCGGGTTATACATCTGGGTTTCTGCGGGTTAGAACCAAATATTTATCTGAATAATTGTATTTATTGTATCATTTTTATTAAATTGTAATTCTGATTTATAATCTCTTTTGAGTTGGGTTCATTTCTCCTGATGGTTTACCTTTAAACCAGCACAACTGCCTAAAAAGAAATAGTCAAACTGGATTCCCAGTTTGGTATATTGAAAGTGTAGCTAAAACTTCCCTCATTTGAAGGAAATAGAATATATTAGTATATGGAAATAATATATCATAATAGATACTAGCAGAATTTAATATACTTTTTTGTATTCATATAAGTGCCTTTTTAAAGATAAACATTTTCATTTTATAAGTCCTTTTTCTGTACTAGGTGGTTGTCCAGAAATATACATACATTAGTTTCTTATCTCCAAAATGAGCAACCCCTTTATTTAAGAGAGAGAGCAGCCTCTTTATTTAAATATAATGATTCAGAATAAAAAGTGTCTGACTCTATTAGATATTTATGTCTAGATTAAAATTGCACGTGGTGACAGTAGCTAAGATGAAATTGCTGCTTAATTATGAGCATTCTTTCTGTGTTACAATTTAAACACAAGAGTTTATATGGCTGAGTATAGTAGGACTGTGACCAATATGAGCAAATCCCCAAATCTCTTTTGCTTACATAAATAAAATACTAAAGAAGTGCCATGGAGTGACCTTGGGATTCAGCAAATTTGAAGCATTTGGAAAACTCTGATCTAGTCAGATTTCTGAGAATCACATTCATTGGCTTTGTTTTGTTAAACAAACATCTTTTGTAGCACCAGCCAGGTTGCAGAAATATATTTTTAAGCCTTATAGATATGATTTTAGTCATCATCTCAATGAATGGTATTGAAATTTCATACTAAGAAGGATCAGGTCAATAATTACGGTGTTTCTTTGAGGGTGTCTGTTAACTGTCACAATCAAAGCCACAAGTAGATTAAATGCTTATCTAGTCACTCTCATCTAAACAACAGTACGGTTCAGAAAGGACAGTGATTTAGTAGCTGTAATATCTGATCCTCAAAAGACAACTCTTCAAGATTGGACCATCAATTATTTATGGCCTATATGATAACATGATAAGCATATTCACTGAGTTTAATTTCAGATTTGTTTTCAGCTGCCTGAGTAGGTGTGAAAAGAGAATATGAGCTCTTCTTTTTTTCAGTCCTTCTGTCACAAGGCTTTTTCCTATAATGTATGTAGGAACTATCTCATAGAATTTGAGGAGAGGCAAGAGTTCATCATTACAACTTTACTACTCTGTTGTAGAGGACTCACAGAACTTGTTTATGAAACACTGGTATATTAAGGAAATAGACCCATATATCCCTGTAGTGTATCACACTCTCTTTGCCTTCATGTCTTCTAAACCAGTCAAATTAAGAATACAATAGACCTATCTTTTGAAATGTATTTGCATATAAATGATATTATGGAAATATAACTTTTTTCAGGAATCAAGGAGAATCAGACAGATCATTAAATAAAACTAACAACACATGTAATTTTATTTATTCCATTAAATATTCATTGGATTGTAACAGTTTATTGCTATTATTTAGCCAAATTAGATTCAAAAGTATAGCCAGGATGTCACTGCCTTCAAAACCTATAATAATCCTTTCAGGCATCCATTCACATAGAGACACTTAAAACTGAGCTTTATTTTATTATTTTGGTAAGATAATTTAAAGTCTTAGAGAGATAACGAATGAAAAATGGCTGTACAAAACTCTTGGCACTTCTAAAGACCATGAGCTAGGATTGTTCTATAGCAGAGTACTGAAGAATTTTACTTTCATTTAGCAGAAAATTTGCAAAACTGTTAAACATCCATTTTTGGGACAAAATGTTTTTCAACCTTCTGCTATTTATTTTGTATCTCTTTATTTGTCTAAGAACCCCCTAAAACTTCCTGATTTTACCCTGCTTTAATTTCTGTGTTTCAATTGTAATGTCTCCCTTACTAGAACAAGGACAAGTATAGTGCAATTTTCATTTTGGTCAAGGCCTCAAGCTACATAAAAGAAAGGTTGAAAAACTCGTATTTTCTTTCTCTCTACCAATGTCATGAATAAACTATGTGTTCCCTGAATGGCACCTTTCTTTTTCTTTATTTCTTTTTCTTTTCATTTTCCTTTCTCCTTCTCCATCTCTTTCTCTTTTTTTTCCTTCTTTTGTAAAGGTGAACTAACAAAGCAATCCATGGAAAGAATACAAAATCAGAGCATTGAGAATTTCTGAGGACCTACTCTATTGACCCATAGCATATTCACTAACATTAACCAGACCAAGTATCACACAAAGCATTCTCAAGCTTTTCTGGCTTCTACCTGCTTTTTTCCTCTTTTTAACCACCTCTGAGACTTAGAGCTCACTTTGGAGGAGAGTGCTTGACTGTTGGAAGTACTCTCCTCATGAATCAGAAGCTATTCAAGACGTGGATGTTTAATATTCTGAGATCATCTCAAGCTGCCTCAATTGGTCTCAAGAGGGCTGTCAGTGTTTAAGATATCAGTGTCATAATGCCAAACTTGATCTAGGGAGGCACAGTGAGGTCAGAACACCAGAGCCATGGCATGAGTCATTACTGAAATGATGCCTACATGACTGTTACAGTTAAATGTCTCACTTTCTGTGGGTGTGGGTGATTATCAACAGGGCAAAATCCAACTTATATAGAAAATAACTATTTAATAAGCAGTGCAGCTGCTAATTTTTAAGGAACTGATTTAAGAGTAGTAGGTTAGATTATGAAGTTGTTCTTTCAACATGCTTGAGAACATAGATAAAATTGTAAGGGTGGGAAATGAGGTCATGTAGACGTATTTGGGACTGGAAATCAGATATGCAGTCTTATCTTGGTCTGTAGTCTATGCTGTGGAAGTGATTTTGTCATAGACGTCTTGTGTCTGAATCTTTCAGTAACATGTATTTTCTCTTTCATGTTCCAGCAGTAGAAATATAAATATTATGTTATATTCACACATATCTAGATAAACATTTAAAGTTCTGTGTATTTCTGTTAGAGAAAATAAGAGATGTTATCTGCATCTTGTACTTCGAGAAGGTGTGGGATTGTCCCCAGTTCCTGGGAGAGATGATTCTTCAGCCATTCAGCCTTCAGAAGAGTGACTAGTTTTCTCACCGATCAACCTAAGTAACTGATAATTCTTGAGACCCACTAGATACCTCATTCCAAATTGGTCACTGACTCGTCGATATTGATAACTTAAATGTCCTAAATTCCAAGCTAGTGGCTATGGCATGAAGACAAAGGATTAAAAAATTAGTGTGTCCATATAGTCAGGTTTTTTTCCACTTTTGCTCCAGGGTATCAGTTTGACTGTGCAAATTATACTCATGTGAGTTTACTTTTGGTTGTTTTTTTTTTTCTGTGTTCTGACAGAGTCAACTAACTGTCTCCGGATTAAAATTTGGGCAGGGTTTAAATTACAGCTTTCTACAGTGACAGCTACTCATAGTCATTTTCTGTGTCTTAATAGATATAAGATATACAGGGTATGTACTATGTTCTTCTTTTTTGCCTGGGAATACCCCTACAACTATTCAAAAACTCTGTACACACGTCAACCAGGTCTTCAATTTTCATCATGTCTGGGATGAAAACAAGATACTTTACCTCATCTTTGTGCCTTCGGGTGGAGTAAAAAGAGCAAACTGAACGTTAATATCATTAGTTTTATTTTGCTGTGTCTGACATGAGATGAGATGGACTGGAAAGAATATTGAAGTGCATACTGTTGAAACCAGGAAGAGAGTTGAACAAGTGTTTCAGCTATGTGAGCAGCAATTTAAACACGGTGTACTCCAGCAGGATCTTTAAATACTGCATTCGAAAACCTTATTATGGATTTAAATTACTTGAAAGATGAAACCTGATCCATACAAAATAAAGACAAGAATAGGTATGAATTGCACTTTGGCAATTTAAGGCAACTGGAAGATGACAAACATTATCTGGATTTGGTAGGGTATTTCTTTTTTTCCTGTTTTTGCTACAGACTTATTTGTAAGAGAAAAGAGCTGGAGACATAAATTTTGTACTGAATTTTTTTTTAAGACCATTTAATCTCTATTAATGTGACCCCATGCTGCTGTCATGGCCAGTGAGACCTATTATCACATGCAGAATATTATTTGTAAAGTTACAGCTACCTGGGGGCAACATTAATTATAGCAAGCAGTTTAACCTCACAGAAGATAAAAATCAATTGTTGAAACCCGAATGGAAGCCACATGGCTGCTCTTTAATTCACATTAGAAAAACAGAATTTGTCTTCCTGGAACTGGGTACTGAAGTATCCTTTTAACTATGCTTTTAAAAGATATAACTCTTTCTCTATTTCTAAAATATTAAACAATGGCCAGAATAATTTAAGAAGTGTTATGCATAGAAAGATTCTCTACTCTTTTAATCCCCAGTGGGAGGTATGAGACATAGCCTTTGTAAGGTATCTCAGTACAATTCAGGTTCAACTGTACTCTAATGGCTCCTGTAGTCATGCTTCAGTAATAAACTAATGGATTGTTTGAGTAATTTAGGGTAAGCAAAGCAGTGAAAGGTAAGAAATAAATTGTTTTGCATTTGAATATAGTCTGTGTGCATATGTTGAAAGACTAATTACTTGAAAGAATGAAAAATTATTTGGCAATAACTACAACAAGGGGGGGTGATGCACTCTCTGAAGGTATGCAGAGAGTGTTTAGTACAAGTGAAGAGTCTTCAGTTACCAGAAGGCTTAGTTAATATAGTTATAATTATAGAAAAATAACTGTTTACCAAAGAGCAGGGAAAGACCACTGCATCTTTTCTCCCACATGTTTTAGAAGCTGGTATGACTATACTGGCTATATTGAGCTGGAAAGTGGTGCAGACTTGACAATTCCTGTTACTCATTAGGAGAAGTTTTTTTGACTGAATGACTAGCATTCAAGTGAGGAGTCAAAGCATAGGTAGAATGTAAACATATGTTTTCAGGTGAAAGGAAATCATTTATTTTTTTATTGTTGGCCTGGGTATTTTTCTATACCTGCATTCTAGCATGTCTCATGTAGAATTGAAATTTGTGTTTATATAATTTTGAGCCATGAAATACTAAAATCTGTTTTAAAGGAGCAAGCAAGGGTGCATTGTCATCTTCCAGCTGGCTTAGAATTGGAGAGCTTAAAAATAAAAGTATTTCATCTATACTATAGCATGACTTAGCCTTTAATAAATATTACACAAATATATCTTTGGGATTTAGAAAAGCAGTCAAAAGGAGTAGAAAAAAATTTAACATTTTAATATTTTTTTAAATGACTGGTCTAATTCTAACCTTACATTGGTTTTAAATTGCTCTAAATGTAGTGACCTTGATCAAGTTATTTTTAATTTACACTGGTGTAATTGAGATTTGAGTAAAACCCAGATGTGCACCTGTGATTGCTACTGCCCTTGGCAGTCAGTTTTTATCATTTCTTGGCCAAGTTTAAGCAATGAAGCCATCTGATTTCTGAGACTGAAACATTTTTGTGTTACTGTTCCTTTCAGCAGGTGCAGCAATACAGTATGACCTTCCCTAATTGAGTAGATTAGAATTTTCATGAAATATTGCACTTTATGTCATAATTGTTAGTTTTGATAGAAACTCTTTCTTCAGTTCTTGGGGTGTGTTGCAATTAGGATCAAGGTTTAGAAAGATTAGACAGCTAAATTATCATATTCTCCTTTATAAAAAGATTACAAAAATATGAAGAATGGAGACAACTAATACATCACTATTATTTTGTGCTACTTTGTGGGTTTGTTTAGTGTGTGGAACCAGCTGTATTCCTGTGAAAATGCCTCTCTATTACTTTAGTTAACATTTCAGATGTTTTGAAATAGATCTGAAAATAGCATAAAGTATCAACCATTCTTTCATCTTGATAGCTGTATATAGCCTCATCTAACTACAGAGAGTGAAAGTACCTGGAAGCTATCCACTTATAGCAAAAAAATACTAAACATAAAATCTGCTTTAGATTGTGATTATAAATGTTATTCAAACTGCTTGTTCTTGATGGGTTAAAGTTCAATTCTTGGGTGAAAATAGGCATCAATACTTTTAAACAGATATTTTAATAAGGGTGGAAAGAGAATTCTTCCTACCCTTCAAAATGGTTTTACTTCTACAATTGAAAAGCCTCTGATTTAGAAACAGACGGCTTAGAATGTGCAATCTCCCTTTATTGCAATAGATGGTGAATTCACACTTCTCTTCCACATGCTTTCTCCAAAGATATGCTTTCAGATTTCTTGCTATTAACTGACAAAAGATATGGGTAGACTATGTATATTCTAGGATTTTGTAACTGATAATGATGCATATTGATAATGATGTTCTGAAAAAAAATATCTGCAGAACTGTTTGCCATTCCCAAGACTGTAAAAGTGTCTGTTTACTGTGAGCCATGACTTTATTTTGCTATATTGGTAAGGAATGATGTCACAGTTCTCAAATGTCTTTCATATGGTTCCTGTTATATGAACACATTAAACTTCAGAGGGATAAGATATCACATATCACATTTAACTTATTCTCACATATTACTCCTTTCTGTAGAGGGATTACTGTAATTATTTCAAGTCTAAGACATGGACCAATTTTTCTTCCTGGTTGAAATGAAACATTACTTTACAGACACCTATTTCCAACAGCACTGAACTTTTCTTCAATTAGTCCAGAATGAACAGTCTCTGATAACCCTACTATGAAATTAGAGAGACCAGGCAGATATTCAACTTGATTTGGAAACTCATCCTTTCTAGTAGAAAAATACAAACAGTGTGCCATTTATCATACCCTAAATTAAACAGCTGGAGAGCTGCTATAACTTTTCAGTGGATTGTGTGTTGTCAGTTGCAAGGTTATTCAGAAATCCCTTGGTAAATGAACCACCTGTATATATGCTGCAACTCTGTTTCCCCACAAAAGCATACATTGTTCAAATCCTATTTCCTGGTTGATCTATCGTTTTTGTATTTTACAAGTGATGAAAAACTGAAAGAATTGATCACCACTACTATTGCTTTCCTGTTGTGTGATGTTTTGGGTCTAATTTAAGGTCCAATCCATCATAGTTCATGCTTATTTTTGCTTACTTTTATGGAATACAGTTCATGTCCAGGCTACCATTTAAGCTCATTTTGAAATTATGTTTCTCTGTGAATTTTGTTAATTCAGGAATGTGCTCAGAAATTGTTTCATTTTCCTTCCGCACCTCTCTGCAAACTCAGAAGCACTCCACACATATCAGTGGCTTTAGAGATGAAAAATTATGCAGGATTTCTGATAAAACTCAAAGTTTACTTATGAAGTAAATGGAATGCAATATGTCTATGCAACAAGTGATAAGTTACTATGAAGCATAAGAAAGACAACATTTGTTTACTCCCTCTTCAGTCATTTTCTTATATCAGAATGAGTTATTAAACAAACTTACTTATCAGGTATTTAGAAATGTCTGATGAATTACGCCCAGGAAGGTAATAGTTTGAGGGTTGTTGGGGCCTTTTTAATTTTTTTGAGTCCCACTAAACATAATTTCTGCCTAGGTTTCCTATCTTTGCCTTTCTGTTTTCCACTCAGTTTGGTTCGTAAAACAAAATTCTAGCCTTATTGTTATATTTGTGTCTTTTCTTCATCACTTAATGACAAGCATATGAAAGATATACAAGGGAAAACCTGGGGTTTTGAACAGTTATGAGCAAGCATGTGAGGATTTTTAGTTGCTCTAACTAGCTTTTACCATTTTTAAAATCACAGAAATGATAGAAATATTGGAATTAATGCATTCTTGTTCTTATATATTACTGATCAAAACCTTACTTTTGCATTACTAATGTAATTTACCTAGAGGTGAGTTAGGAGCACAAGGGAAAACCTAAACAGTAATTGAAAATAGTTTTTGATACCACACTTCTACGTTAATTCTCTTTTACTAATTAATCATAGAATAATAGGAAGTTTGGAGTCGAAGTGACCTAAAAGATCATTTGGTTCTATGGAGTTTGGGCTACCGCCATGGGCAGGGATGCTACCCATTAGATTAGGTTGATCTTGAAGACATATACAAAAAAGCCTTAAAATCTGTAACTAGTTGTAAGCACTTACAGGAAAAAGCAGATGAATAATAGTCCACATGGACATGGTGCAAATGAGCCATCTTGACTTGATCTCATTTTCTTTAATAAGAGGTTTATATTCCTTGTGGATAGGAAACCCAGAACCCTAAACAGAAATTATGCTATTCTTTTCTTTCCAGTGTTCACAGAAGCAAAGGAAGAAAGTAATATCTTCTGAATAATATCTATTGTCTAAAGTCTAGATTACATTTTTTTATGTGTGTGAAGATTCTTGGCCAAGTGCTGCCAGTGAATAAATTTTAATGGCTCATTGTCAAAATCATCAAAAAATAGAAGGAATGTACCAGGAATTCTGTGATTGTTACACAGTTTCAAAAAATGAAGGAAAAAATCTGTTGCAGAAATTCCTGAGCTGCCAGTGGTTTAAACCTGGGAGAAGATTGTAGGAAAGTAGAATTGTATATTTGCCCTTAATTTGGTTCTTTTTTCAGGAATCTATTATTGTTATTCCAGGAAGATACAGGCTGGTCAGCCTCATCTCAATGCCTGGGAGGGTAATGAAGCAGCTAATCCTGGAAACCAGGCACATCAAGAGAAAGAAAATCGTCAGGAGTAGTCAGCATGGATTCACCAAGGGGAAGTCATGCTTAAACAACGTTTTCACTTTCTGTGCTGAAATGACTGGTTTGATATATGAGGACAGAGTACTGGCTATTGTCTACCCGGCCTGCAGTAAGTCCTTTGGCATTGTTTTCCACAAGATCCCTATAGAGAAGCTTTTGAAGTATGGGCTGAATGAACAAATTGTGAGCTGGGCTGAAAACTTGAAAAGGTTAGACCAGAGTATGGTGATCAGTGGAACAAAATCTACTTGGAAACAAGTATCAGCAGTGTTCCCCAGCAATGAGTAATAGGTCTGATGTTATTCAATATCTTCTTTAACGATCTGGATTATGGGGCAAAGTGTACTCTCAGTAAGTGTTGATGACACAGAGTGGGAGGAATCACTGATATGCCAGAGGATCATACCGCCATCCAGAGAGATCCCAATAGACTGGAGAAATGGGTTGAAGTGAATCTCATTACATTCAACAAAGAAAAGTATAAAGTCTTCTCTGGAAACAACACCATACAGCAATATATGCTGGGAGCCACCCAGCTAACAAGTAGCTTGGCAGAAAAGGACCTTGGGGTCCTGGTGGATATCAAGCTGAACATGAGCCAGCAGTGTGTTCTTGCAGTAAGAAAGGCCAATGGTGTCCTGGATGGCACGAAGCAAAGTGTTTCCAATAGGTTGAGGGAGGTGATCCTTCCCTTCTGCCAAACAATGGTGAGGCCATACCTGGATTGCTGTGTAGAGTTCTGGGCTCCGAGTACAAGAAGGACATGGACATACTAGAAGGAATCCAACAAAGAGTCACAAAAATTTTTAAGAGAATAGATCTCTCGTGTGGAAAGGTGAGAAAGCTGGGACTGTTTAGCCTGGAGAAGACAACCCTCAGGGGAAATCTTACTAATATAAATAAATACTTGAAGGGAGTGTGAAAAGAGGAAAGAGCCAGGCTCTTTTCGGCTGTGCCCAGTGACAGGACCAGGAGCAACGGACACAATAGGCACAAAATGAAACACAGGAGGCTTTCTCCAAATGTCAACAAACACTTTTTAACCAAAGGGCTGACTGAGCATTGGCACAGGTTGCTCAGAGAGGTTGGAAGTCTCCCTCCTTGGAGATATTAAAAATCATTATCCTGGGCAGCCTGCTGTAGGTGTCCCTGCTTGAGCAGGATGTTGGATCAGACGGCTTCCAGAATTCCCATCCAATCTCATACATTCTGAAGGCTAATGTAGTTGTTCTGATGATGAATTTTGCATGGATCAATTGATTCAGTGATAGAAGAGATTATATAAATATATATGGGTGTTGATAACTTTGCAGATCTAAATTTGGGAAAATCATGGTGATTTAGTCTCAAAAACATAGAATGATATTAGAAAGAAATGCAATATATTGTAACAAAATCTAACAGGGCTATTATGTATCACAAGTCAAACACACATGGAAAAAATCACGTTGCAAAAGAACCCTTCCTAATATCATATTGTGATCTATGAATAACATAATCAGTAAGATATTGACATAACTGGCTAACATGCCCAATATTGGTAAGCTTTATTGTTATTTTGTCTGATATTAGTCTAGAAAGTCATTCAAGTTAGAAACAATCTAGCATAGAGAAGTAGTCAAGAAAAATGGCTAATAATTCATATTAATAAAATAAAAATAAAAATAAAATAATCAGAATAAAAATAATCAGAAGAGAAAAATTCTGGACCTAGTAAAAACTTTCAAGGATACAAAGTACTTTCAGAATTTTATCTAATTAAAACAGAAATTACTTCTGTATATAAAGAGACAGATATATATTGCAGAATTCACAGTAATTTTACTTTAGGTAATATCCATCAAGATTTTATTTGATTGAATTATAATTTTTAAGTTTATTCTTAAAAATACACAAAAAAGTAACAATGAGGTAGAATTACTGGAAAGAAGGCCAGAGTCTGACAAAGGAGTAATTATGTGAAAAGTGAAGTCAGTGGGTCCATGGGATACAGCTTGTGTTTTCACTGCAGTTTAGACACAGCTGAAAACTTCTGATTTGCAGTCACATGTAACTGTCAGTTGTATCCTAGAAAAGTTTAGCTCTTTATGCCAGTGTAAGATAGTCAATATTTAGTGTGCTAATGAAAAGTCTCAAATCTTTGTTCGCAAAGCCTAGCCATGATGAATGAGAAGTATATAAACATATGAAATCCATATTCCATTCAAGTCATCCAAATCTTTGCTCCCCTGAAGCGTGTTTGACTTGAATAGACTTGCATTTAATTGCAGACATTTAATAAGAACTTTGAAAAAATTAAATGTAGTCTTTGGTGGTTGAAGCATTAAAAGAATATAAATATTTGGTATTTCAAGAATAGTTTGCAACAGGCAAGAGCAAAATCTTTTGTGTATATTAGTCCATAGGTATGTAAGAGATCCACACATCCAAAGACATATGGTGTCAAATAATATAACTACAGCAAATATAGTAACTGTAATGGGATGTACATAATATAACATCAATATAATAACTACAATAAAAATAAAAAAATAATATATATCATTAATAATGTAATATAATGTACTACTTGTAGAACTCAAGTATTCATTTTTCATTCAATAATAAGCAATGAAAATATTACCAGTCAAACCATCAACATTCTAATCTTCACAAGATAAATCTTTCACACACATAATAGTTTATGTGGAGGTTTTGAAATATTTAAAGCTGGAAAGCTTTAGTTTATATTCTGTATTTTTTTCAGTAAACTCCTTGGAGAAATACTTTGATTTGCTTGTACTTGCTTCAGTTATATCACTAATAACTTTGGTTTATGTGCCCCGTTTGATCACAGATTCAAGTCCTGTCAGGGCTGACTCATGTTGCAGATGAACTGAGGATAAACAACTTGCTATTCAGTTTTCGTAGGAGGTATTAGAAGTCCCGTTCACCTTGCCTTGACACTCAAGATTTTGTGCCAGTGAGTCTGAAAGTTGCCTTTTTGCATAACTGTAATTTTGAAGCCTAGGAAATGGTAGCTTCTATGTGATAGTGATACTAATG
Source organism: Oxyruncus cristatus (assembly GCA_013399855.1). Classification (NCBI taxonomy): domain Eukaryota; kingdom Metazoa; phylum Chordata; class Aves; order Passeriformes; family Cotingidae; genus Oxyruncus; species Oxyruncus cristatus. The sequence continues at coordinate 917,756 of VXAY01001422.1, read as the reverse complement.
CACTTTCCTGGCTTGTGTTTTATTTCATCCTTCCTATTACTCAGTCCTTCTCAGGAGTCTGTTTCCAACTCATCCCTACTGTATTTCTTTGGGCACAAACCAAAACAACTGCATAAATTTATTAATTTAATTTCATGCTCATCGAGTTGCTAGAGGATCACTATACATACAGAGACAGCTTTTTATTCTGGATGTGTTTGTAATCTACCAGTATCTCTTTCAGATCATCCTCTCCTCTGGATGCTGTGCAAGATAGTGTTCTTCAAGGTGTAAATTTTCAACTTCAGCATGGTAGCCTTTCAGTTTTGAAGTCTATATATTCTGAGAATGTCTTATTGTTGGGAACAAAGTCATTCTTACAGTTTCGGTTATTTTTGGCAATAAGGCTGAACATGAAAAATCTTATAATTATAGGTATTGTACAGGAGAGACATTTCATGGTTGCTATGCCATTAAAGTTGGAAAGAAAACCACCATGGTTCAGAGGCTTGATTTAGTCTTAAAAATTTGGAAATTAGTTCTTGCATAATTGCCTTAGGTACAAGTAATTTTCCTGTCCTACTAAAGAACTTTCTCATAAGCCTTTCAAAGTTTCTTTCTCATTCATATTCTGTTGCACCCCCTTATTTACACGTCCATTATTTTAAGTCACCTTTCAAGCAAAAGTTCAGTTGCAAATATGTATTCCAAATGCATCTTGTTGACTTTTCCAAGACTCATGAATAGTTGGCACTGTCAGTCAGTTATATTTTAATAATAAAGCTGGTCAAAAAGTCCAAGAAAACTATATCAGGACAGGGGATCTTGACCTTTATGGAGCAACATCAGGAAAAATGTTTCTGGAGGTGTTTGGGTATCACTGTTAGAAATGGGAATTTCATTAAAGAAATCATGCTTCTGTCAACATACAATACGGGAGTACCATTTGTGGGATTGTGTTTGGTGTCTTGGTTTGTAGAGGCCTAGTTACAAATAACATATATAGTAATTAGTTCTGAAATACAAACTTTCTATTTAGTCACCTACCTCAATACCAGATGCAGATCAACCCTTAATAACTTTCATATCCTTGGAAACACCGAACTAAAGAATGCAATATTTGAGCTGTGTTTTTTTTCCCTGTAGCATGAAAACTTACATCTGAACAACTGTTTGCTACAAAGAGTTCTCTTGGAAAGTCTAACCTATCAAAATAAATTAATGAAGAGGTTTCTGAGCCTGCAAAGATTATTCTTTAAGGAACTGCACAGGATTCAGACAAGATTTATTGAAACTTTGGTTGGAATGACAGCTCAACATCCACTTCGAAGTAGGTTCAATTAAATTAGCATTCCATCACGGGATATTAGTTTCAGGGTATATAGAGAAATTATAGGCTGATATTTGCATATATGGAAATACATAAGGGGAGCAAAGCATACAGAAAGAGGAGTAAGCAGGACTAATAATAAAATTAATTTGTTTTTATAGCTATCTGGCAAGATAAAATAATTTCATAAGTGGATCCAGTGAAAAATATACCAACTTACTACTGAAACTTCAAAAATTGCCTCTACTATACTACCCTCTTTTACTTTGTCTAGGTTTTCTTGGGTTATTAATTTTCTGGTAAAAATGAAAAAAAAACCCAAATCATAAACCTTAACTAAAAATACATCAGAAGTCCCCTAGGAGATACAACAATATAAAGCTTTCAAGAAAACAGGAGAGCTTTTCCAAAGACTTTCATTAATTTTTTTGAAGAAGAGGAATAAAGCTAAAAATTATTTAATGTATTGCATAATGATTTCAAAGTGTTTAGATGGGATTTGTCTCACTAAGTTTAGAGTTCAGAGTCTAGCCGAGCTTTTTAGTCAGATCTTACTTCATAGTCAACAAAATCTGGTTGATATAGTCAATGGAGTCTAGGACATGATTCATTTTGTTGTAAAACAGGCATTAAAATTGTTCGGCATAACTTCTTTCATTCACTGCTAAGAGACATTATGTGTCTAAACTGGTTTGTTGACTGGTTTGTTTTCTAGGATGGGAGTTGGACATCTGGGTTTATCCCAGCAATTACTATTTCTTGTTTCCTTTTTATGTGTCTTTTATGTTCTTATTTGTAAGAAGTATTTCTCATATTGATATTTATTAAACTTTCTAGGACAGATGGATGCAAAGTGCTACAGAATAATTATCTCATGGATTTCTGATTTTATGCTGGTGAATCATACAATCATAGAAGGGTTAGGGTTGCAAGGGATCTTAAAGATCATCTAGTTCCAACAGAGCTACCATGGGCAGGGATGCCATTCACTAGACCAGGTTGCTCAGAGCCCCATCCAACCTGGCCTTGAACACTTCCAGGGATGGGTCATTCACCACATCCCTGGGCAATCTCTTCCAATGCTTCATCACCTAACATCTAGTCTAAACCTGCCCTCTTTCAGTTTAAAACCTTTGCCCCTTGTCCTATCACTGTCTGTGAATTAAAAAATTCCTCTCCCCTCCTTTTTATAAGCCCCTTTAAGGTACTGGAAGGACACAATGAGGTCTCCCTGAAGCCTTTTCTTCTCCAACCTGAAGAACCCCAACTTTCTCAGCCTGTTTTCAGGCTGTCCAGCTGTCTCAGCTCCATACCTCTGATCATCTTCATGGCCCTCCTCTGGACCCACTCCAACAGGTCCATGTCTTTCTTATGCTGAAGCCCTGGATGCAGTACTCCAGGGCAGAGTTGAGGGGAGAATCACCTTCCTCAACGTGCTGGCCACACCTCTTTTGATGCAACCCAGGATGTGGTTCTGGGCTATGAGAACACACTGTTGACTCATATCCAGCTTTTCATCCATGAGAACCCCCAAGTCCTTCTCCAAAGGGCTGGTCTCAACAACTTCTTCTCCCAGCCTGTACTCATGTCTGGAATTGCCCTGACCCAGGTGCAGCACCTTTCACTTGGACTTGTTGAACTTCATGAGATTCCTGTGGACCAGCTTCTGAAGTTTGTTCAGGTCCGTCTCCTCCTTCTGGGCTGCCAATTGCACCACTCAGATTCATGTCATCTCCACACTTGATGACAATGCACTTGATCTTGCTGTCTTTGTTATTGATGAAGATATTGAAGAGCACCGGTCCCGAGACAAAGTCCTGAGGGACATCTCTCATCACCAGCCTCCATCTGGACATAAAACCATTGACCACAAATCTCTGGCTGAATCCATCTAGCCAATTCCTTATTCACTGAACAGTCCATCCATCAAATCCGTCTCTCCAATCTGGATATAAGGATGTCATATGGGACTGTATTGGAGGCCTTACAGAATTTTAGATAGATGACATCTGTCAGTCTCCCTTTGTCAATCACTGCTGTCACTCAATCACAGAAGGCCACCTGATTGACCAGGCACAACTTCCCCATAGTAAAGCTGTGATGCTGACTTGAATCAGCCCCTTGTCTTTTACGTGCCTTAGCATGCCTTCTAGGAAGATCTGCTCCATGATCTTCCTACGCACAGAGGCGAAGCTCACTGGGCTGTAATTCCCTGCGTCTTCTTTGCTCCTCTTCATAAAAATGGGAGAGATGTTTCTCTTTTTCAGGTCACCAGGGGCTTTGCCTGACCACCACGACTTTTCAAAAATGGTGAAGGTCTCAGATTTCCACCTTAAGAGCTAATATTCATTCCCCTCCTACCTTTTTTTCACCCTCTCTGTCTGTGTTCCTATAAATCATAAACACACCAAAACATGAGGTTTTAGTGACCTAAGCAAAAGCATTTTGAGGTTCAAAAAGGCAAAGCACCAAGTCCTGCACTTGGGTCACAACAACCCCCATGCAGCCCTACAGGCTGGGGAAAGAATGGCTGGAAAGCAGCCCAATGGAAAAGGTCTGGGCTCAACAGCTGTCTGAACATGAGCCAGCAGTATGCCATGGTGGTCAAGAAGGCCGACGGCATCATGGCTTGTATCAGAAGTAGTGCGGCCAGCAGGAACAGTAAGTGATTGTCCCTCTGTTCTTGGCAGTGGTGAGACCACAACTCAGGTGCTGCATCCAGTTGTGGGCCCCTCACTACAAGAAGGACATGGAGGTGCTGGAGCGTGTCCAGAGAAGGGCAATGAAGCTGATGTAAGGAGTAAGTCTTATGGGGAGTGGCTGAGGGAACTGGGATTGTTAAGCCTGAAGTAAAGGAGGTTGAAGGGAGACCTTACCTGTTTCTACAACTACCTGAAAGGAGGCTGTAGCTGGGGGGGTTGTCATTCTCTTCTCCCAGGAAACTAGCACTGGGACATGAGAAAATGGCCTCAAGTTACACCAAGGGAGGTTCAGGTTGGACGTCAGAAATAATTTCTTCATGGAAAGGATTGTCAAGCTTTGGAATGGGCTGGCCAGGGAATGGGTCAACACCAATCCTCTGGGAGTTGACAGAATATGGTACTTGGTGGTTAAGGTCTAGTTCGAGGTGGAGGTCTGTAAAGGTTGGACTCAATGATCTTCGAGGTCTTTTGCAACCTAAATGATTCTGTGATTCTGTGAATTTTATCTCATTGTGAAGAATATAATTTAACACAAGATTCCCATAAAGCGGTACTTGGTGCCTGTGGGAGGATTTTGGTAACCAGACTGGCTGCATGGTGGCTTCTGAGAGAAGAGACCGTGTGCTGCCCTGTGCTGAACACAGCTGGTTTCAGTCCACAACAGACCCACTGTAGGTCATAGCTGAGCCAGCTTGGAACCAACTGGAGGAGTTTATGGTGGTTCTGTGAAAATATATGTAAGAAAGAGTAGAAGATGTCAAGAGAGATGAACAAGAGGCCGGAGCACTAGGTCCTCCATGGAACAGCATATTTGCCTTCTAATTGACTGCAGCATTTTGGTGACCCATGATGGAGCAGAGAAAATGAAAAGGAAAGAAGGTGCAAGGGAAGAAGAGAGCAAGAAACAAGGAACCCCCTCTTTTCCAACCTCCTGCACTGGCTGTCACCTCACCCAAGGGACAGATTGTTATCTGAGGTGGTTGCAAGTATAGCAGAGGCTGTCAAGGGGAGGTGAGAGTGCTTGGAATGAAGCTAAGTCTAGAGAAGGGAGAAAAGGTGTTTACTGATGTCTGAATTAATAATTAAATCTTTTAAATGAAGTTAAATTATCCAAGTCAAATCCATTTTGACCCATGAAAGTAATTGGACAATGTGTTCCTTGTCATTATTTTGATCCATAAGTTCCCTTGCTCTTGCTCTTCATATTTTCTCTCCTGTCTTGCTGGGCAGAGTTAGGACCTGACATAAAGAGGGTATGTGGCTGTGTGGGTGCTTAACTGCTAACTATGTTCGACATACCACAAGACCATACTTCCATTAATCAAAACCCGAGAGTCATTCTCTTTTTTTTTTTGGAAATACCCCTGTCAGAAGTAGCTAACCTTGCAATTCAAGAATGCCTGGATTGAAATAGAGCCATAGATATTCTTGCAGTCAAGAAATGATCTAATATAATTATGTATCAGAATACATTGTTCAAAGAGAATTTAAAATACAAAGACTTTTTTTTCCAGAACAGACCCCAGAGCTTGCATTTTAGATAGCAGATCATCTTCTTGGTCAATCACACACAACATACAGACAATTTGTTTCTACTTGTATTAATTGATTACTATAAAAACATATTGCTTCATATTTAACTTTTAATACGTAAATAAATGTTCTCATCGGCAGATGTTCTCATTGGGGACCTAAGCACCCTAGTAACCACCTTGGCTTACTGTCTCTTTTCTTGCTCTCTCTATTACTACAAGAATTGATTGGTTAATTAATAAAATCAGTTTCTTTATCTCTTTTTCGTATCCAGACCAGCAGTAGACTTCATCAATGTCTATGTACTGGTAAGAAGACAACTAAGCATCCTAAACTGTAGCAACAGATCATATTTGTGCCTGATTACTAAGTATTCTATTATGAGATTGGGAGAGAAATTACCATATCCTTATTAAACAATTTACTATTAGAGTGGAATTTTTGAGTTAATGAAGCTTGTCAATTGATACATGTCAAAGTTTGCCTTAGTTTGGGAGGCATTAAAATATATGCAGGTTTTTAATTGATCTGTGATATTAGGACCAGACTCTACATTTCCAGAGTAGCTTCACAATATATTCTAAGATATGATCTCTAAACCAGTTTCCATTTTAAACATATATGGAAACTGAATGGTCTACATTATAAACTAGTCAAAGTTAGAATTTTTACAGGGAAATTAAATAGGTAGCTGCTGATACTTACATTTTGGGAATGTGCAACACGATAAGACAATCTAATAAAATCTCAGTATTCTTAGAACATCTCCAATACATGCAATAAGGTTTGTCATAGTGTGAAAATGTTCCAGCTCTCATTTATATTTCTTCCTTGCAATTAATGAAAATCTTGAGCTATTTTTTATCATTCTAGCAAAGAATAATAGTATTTATGTAGTGAAAAATTGAATTGACCAGTAATGGAGACCTTATTCCTTTCTTTCACATTGTTTGCAATATATTTAACCTAAAGATGGGGGAACTGCAGGGAGAAATAGGATGTAAGATATTAAAAACACAGAAACATTCAAGGTCAGGTTGGACAGAGCTTTGAACAATTCAGTCTGCTTGAAGTTGTCCCTGCTTATTGCAGTGGAGGTCGGACTAGCTGACCTTTAATGCTCCCTTGCAATCCAAACCATTCCATGGTTCTATAAAACAATAATAATAATTCAGCATAAAATGAATATAATATCACAAAACAGTTTACTGAACTAATGCTAAGAGTACAGCATACGAATATGACAAAGAGTATGACCTAAAAATATGGTATAAGAGCATATCCTGAATTGTATTTAAGAGAAACCGAGATCCATTTGCCCATGTCCAAAAGCATCACTTAAGCTGAGCTTCTGAAGGAATTTTAAATTTTAAATCCCTGTCGAGATGAATAAAAAATGTATCCTTTGCTGAACTGTGGAAGTTGATGTGAAAGGGGTCTCACAAACCATTTATTATATACTTACAGTTGTTTCCTAGGGATCGATCACATATTACCAGGGTGATCTGCTGTGAATTTTAGATTCCATTCAATATAAATAGAAAGGAAGTATATAACTCAGTGCTTGAATATATTTCTCTAGTGATCAGACATGTAACTTTTTAGGCCTTATATTGTTGATATAAACTTAGTGTTTATACAGCCTTTTTGAATGGGGTCCAATGCCATACAATAGTCTGAGAGCTCACATTCAAGGTTTCCAGGGACATCAGGTTACATCATTGCTGTTCAGCTGCAGTGAAAAATAAGGGCATTTATTTGTCTCTTTAAAAACATGGAAGAAAAATATTTTACTCTGAACTATGTGGTGTTTTGGTTTAATGTGGAATGGTTTTGATAGCAGAGGGGGCTATCAAACTACTAGAATATGCCAGAAACTTCATCTATGTCCGATAGAACTGCTGGCCAAAACTGAGCAAATCAGCCTTATCAGTAGCACCTCTGTTATAACGTATTTAAGAAGAGGAAAAAAATCTTGTGCACAACTTCAGCTGAGTTGTGGTGAGGATGAGAATACAAGAGACAAACAGCCTTGCAGACATCAAGGTCAGCCAAGAAGGAGGGGGAGGAAGTGCTACAGGCACTGGAGCAGAGATTCCCCTACAGCCTGTGGGGAAGATCACGGAGAGGCAGGTTGTTCCCCTGCAGCCCATGAAGGATTCCACGCTGGAGCAGGTAGAGGCACCCAAAGGAAATTACAGCGCTGTGGGAAGCCCATGATGGAGCATGCTCCTGGCAGAACCTGTGACCCCTTGCAGAGCATGCTGGAGCAGTTTTACTGGCAGGATTCATGACCTCTCAGCAGAGACTGACAACAACCCCCAGTTTTCCCTCTGTGGCTTGAAGGAGGTAGAGAAATCATGAGTTAAGCTGAGCTCAGGAAGAGGAGAGGGGTGGAAGGAAGGTGTTTTAAAATTTGGTTTAATTTCTCATTACCCTGCTCTGACCTTTGGTTAGTAATAAATTAAATTATATTCCTCAAGTCAAGTCTGTTTTGCTCATGATAGTAATTGCTGAGTGATCCTTCCCTGTCCTAATCTTGACCGATGAACCACTTGTATTTTTCTTTTTGCCCAGTTGAGAAGGTGGAGTGATAGAGAAGCTTGATGGGCCCTAGCATCCAACCATGGTCAAACCACCATGTGTGGCTTAGCCACTACAGTCTAACCTTAAAGATATTATTAAATTCATGGAAACTGCCTACCAGGTTTCTTTTAAAATGTTTCAACTGTCCTATGACATTACTTTACTTTAGTAGATGTGTTTTAGACCTTATTATTAAATAAGTTTCCAGATGAACTCTGTTTTGCTGAACCAGAAATTAATAGAATTTTGACTTATGTAGATAAAATTATACATTTAATAATTTATTTTATGTATATATATATACACACACACACATAAAAGATCATAAGTAGCCAACCTGCTTTGACACTGGTAAAGAAAACTGTCTTATGTAGATCTTCATCATCATTTTAGAAGATCTCACTGAAACTGCTGCCTACATCAATTTCCAGATCTGAGAACGTGACAATGAATCACTATAATTAGACCTATAAATATAAAGAAAGTTTAGCATCTCCATTTCTTTTCTTTAACACAATTTTGGGACTACAGTTCTTTACAAATTAATTATTTTTTTCTGTGCAATGAGGGAAAAAACGGGCTAGATGCCAGGTACCCACTAAAGCCACTCTCTCACTCTCCCTCTGCAACTGGAAAAAGGAGAAAAAAAACCCCAAACCAGCTAAGGATTCATGAGTTGAGATAACAGCTGGGAGAGGTCACTTACTGATTACCTTCACGGGCAAAACAAAGTGGGGATATTACTTAAATTTTTACTAACAGCATAAGAACCAAAGAGTGAGAAATAAAACAGTCTTAAAAACACCTTCCCCCCACCCCTCCTTCCTTCCATGTTCTCACTCCTCCCCACCAGCAGTGCAGTGGGACAGGAAATGGGGGTTATGGTCTTTCTGCCACTGCTCAGAGAGAGGAATCCTTCCCCTGCTCCCGTGGGGTCCCTCCATTGGGCGACAGTCCTTGATGGATCTCTCTGGCGTGAGTCCATCCCTCCAGGAGCAGTTCTTCCCGAACTGCTGTCCTGTTAGTCACTCCCCCATGGGATGCAGTCCTTCACGAATGAACTGCTTCACCGTGGGTCCTGCCCGGGAAAAACCTGCTCCATAGGGGCAGCTGGCATTGGCTCCAGGGGACAGGGGAAGCTTCTAGCAGCTTCTAACAGAAGCCATCCCTGTAGCCCCCCCGCCTGCTACCAACACCCAGCCACAGAAACCCATTGCAACACGAGTTCAAATACAATGAATTTTTTTTTGATATTCCTAAGTCTTGGTTCTGCCACTAAAATGTATAATGGAAGAGGATTTTTCATGGTTAATATTGTTTTGTATATTTTCCTATTGCTGTTGTACCTTTAGAAAACTTGGAATGCTGTAGAAGGAAAACAAAAAATAAGTAACACTCACTGGAAAATGGGAGAAATGCCTTGATTTTTACTGTATTCTTCCTATGCTATTGAATGGCATAAAATGCGGAAGAGAGAGAAAGGAGGAAAGAGAAACTTTAGTCTTTTAATAAGGAGATAAAACACTTAATTTAAGGTTTTTATTACAAGGTTTTTCCTAAATGACTATTTTTATATGTATTTCAAATTAAATTAGATTATCAATAAGTGTTAATGCTAGAAACTTCTAGTAATGCTTCTAAAGCATTACTAAAATTAATGCTTTCCTAATGAAAACACAAGCTGACACTGGGAATATTTGGGGGTTTATACCAAAGAAATTACTCTCAGTTCACTTACACACTTTGCAACCAATATTAGCAGCTTCAGCTCTGGAATAAAGAATCTATAAATTGCAAAGATCACCAACTTCACCTTCTACCTCCCAATATTTCTATAAATGAATAGAAATTAGTTACATATTAGAAAAAGATGTCTTGGTCAATAGCAGTTTACTCCTTTTTGAAAGAAGATTTGAAGCCCAGGAAAGGTAAGAAAAAGATGCCTGTAACCTTTGTTAGAGGATTTGGATAAAATTATTTGGGTTTGCTATCGGTATTGCTGAGCAGATGTGCTCTGTTTTGCACCTCCTTTTCCAGTCATCTAGACTGGAACGTGCTGTGGTTCTTTCTTTGTGTGCACATCTCCCTGCAAAGGAAATCTTAGAGTACACAAAGACGATGCACACCCAGGTTTCTTTCTGGCATGCGTTTGGGATTCTTCCAGATCGTATACTTATAGATCCAATATTGTAGAGCACATCTGCCCTGTGGTGTTGATGTGGTCACTATTCATTTTAAGCAGTTTGGATCAAGGTAATTTTTACCTCTCATTCAATTTGTATTCTTGAACTGTTTCATCACGAATTTCAGAAGCAGTGGGTAACTGCAACTAATGAAAAAAACCTCCCATACTTATCATGTATGGGCATGGGGCTGGAGCAACACTTCCCATGTATTTATAGTCAGTGATTCACTAATAGAGACTACTCAATGGTTGGTCACATATACTTCAGTTATACTCAACTAAAGTTATTTCAATATTTTTTTTTTTTATGACTTGTTTCATTAATTTTTTTTTTGCTTGTGTTTGCTTGTAATCCTGGTTTTCATATCATGAAATTGCTAAATGAGATTTATATGAGAAAAGTTTTAGATTTCTCTCTGTATTACACAGTAAAAATACCAGGGAAAATTAAAAAGGAATATGAGACCAATCCAGTTAATGTGACAGAAGCTAGACAGGATCCAAACAGTGGGAAAAGCAAGGACCCAGTAAGCAGCAAGTGCTCCAACCACACCATACAAGACCAAAAAGCAAGGGAAGGACTGGGAGAAGGAAAAACCTCCCACTGTAGATGAAAAACATCTAAGGAACCTGAAGGAGCACAAAATCGTGGGACCTGATAAGATGTATTCATGGATCCCAAGGGAACTGGCTGATGAAGTAGTTAAGCCAATACCATCATATTTGGAAAGTCATGGCAATCTGGTTACATTCCTGCTGACAGGCAAATGAGAAATGTAACCCTCCTTCTTTCTATTAAATTATTTTTTTTTAATTTTTATTTTTTTTTAATAATTAACCATTTGGGTTCTGGTTTTTTTTTTTTTTTGTTTGTTTGTTTGTTTTGTTTTGTTTTGGGTTTTTTTGNTTTTTTTTTTTTTTGTTTGTTTGTTTGTTTTGTTTTGTTTTGGGTTTTTTTGTGTTTTGGTTTTTTTTTTTAATTATTATTTTTTTGTTTTTGTTTTTGTTTTTGTTTTTTTAAAGGGAAAAAAGGAAGACCCAGGGAACTTCAATCTAGTCAATCTTAGCTTTGTGCTCTGCAAGATTATGGAGCTGATCCACCTGGAAATCATGCTAAAGCGCATGGAAAATAAGGAGGTGATTGCTGATGGCCAGTATGGCTTCACTAAGTGCAAATGGTGCATGACAAATTTGGTGGTTTTCTATGATGGGGAGTTGTTTTGGGAAGAACAACTTGCGTCATATACCTGGCCTTGTGCAAAACATTTGACACTGTCTCTCATGACATCTTTGTCTCTAAAACTGAAGAGGCATGGATTTGATGGTTGGACCACTTGGTGAATAAGGAATTTATGGTCATACTCAAAGATTTGTGGTCTACAGCTCAATGTCCAAGTGGAGACCAGCGACAAGTAAAGCTCCTGAGGGTCGGTATTGGGACCAGCACTGTGTAACCTCTCTGTTGGTGATGTAGGCTGAGCAATTAAAGGTACCTTCAGCAAATTCACTGCCAACACTGAACTGAGCGCTGTGATCAACATAGTGGAAGGAAGGGATGCCATTGAGACGTGTCTCGACAGGTTAGAGGGGTGGGCCCATGCAAACCTCCTGAATTCCAACAAGGTCAAGTGTAAGGCCCTGCACAGCAATCCAAAACATGGACACAGGCTGAGCAATGAGTGGATTGGCAGTGATCCTGAGGAGAAGGACTTGGGACTACTGGGGGATGAAAAATTTAGCATGACTCAGCAATGTGTGCCAAGAAAACCAACCATAACCTTAGCTTCATCAAAAGTAACGTGATCAGCACGTCGAGAGTGATGATTCTCCCCCTCTACTCTGCTCTCATGAAACCCCAGCTGAAATACTGTATACAGCACTGGGGCCCCCAAGATAATGAGGACATAGACCTGTTGGAGGGAGTACAGACAAGAGCCACAAAGATCATCAGAGAGCTGCAGCAACTTTCCTTTGTAGACCCACTAAGAGAGTTGGGGTTGTTTAGTCTGGAGATGAGAAGGCTCCAGGGAGACCTCACTGTGTTCTTTCAATACCTAAAGGAGACGTAGAAGGGAGGTGGGCATGTAGTGATAGGACAAAGGGGAATGGCTTAAAACTGAAAGGCGGTAGGTTTAGATTAGATAATTAGGAAGAAATTCTCTATTGTGAGGATAGTGAGGCACTGGAACAGGTTGCCCAGAGAAGTTGTGGATGGAACTCCATTCACATCCTCAGAAGATTTCAAGGCTAGATTGGATGGGACTTTAAACTACCTAGTGGAAGGTGACCCTGCCCATGGCAACAGGGACTAGGTGATCTTTAAGGTCCCTTCCAATCCTAACCATTCTATGTTTCTGTGAATCTAAATAAAGGGAACAAAAAAAGGTCAATTCAGAGTTGATCCTCATTTCTTACTGAGCACATGGCTGAGATCCATCATTGTAACCAAAATTATCAGCATCGGCCTGTTTAGATCAGTAGACAGGTTAAAGGCAGCTGGTAAAGGCATGATGTGCCAGCCTTAATAGTGGCACAGAAATAGTGGCAATGAACTAGGTAAATTACTTTCGATGATCACCAATAATTTTAATTGATGAAGAAAACTCATTCAGTGGAAAAACCTAATTGGCAAACTAGTGAGTAAAAGTGATTTAATGTGTTCTGTGGATCAGAAAATAAGACCTGGCATGGAGTATTGGCTATTAGCGCAGCTGTTGTGAAGATGATCTGCATTGCAAAATTGAACTGAAAAAACCCACCAGTGAGCAAAAGTTTTGAGACAAATACAAGTGTTTAGCAGCATTTTCCAAAAGAAGTTTAGGATTTTTGTTCTGAATTTAACACTAATCACGCAGCAAATCATTGTACAGGCACTTTAAGAGTAAATAAGAACATACAGTGATTTTTGAGGATTCAAAATATTAAACTAACAACAAAACCATGACAGAAAGATTCATCCTGTCAGATATTCAGTCAAGACATTTGAAGGTGTCATCTTCCAGTGAAATGGATATAAATGCTTCCTAAATCTATTAATATCAGTAACACATGGAAATTTTTATCCTTTTAAAAGTGGGCAATAAACATATTGCACATTGAAGAGTAGGACTTTTCTTAGCTGCATTCTGATACGCTGAAGACAGGTATCTGAATCCAAGACTTCTTTCTTTCTTGCTGTGGAAGATATCGAGCTCAGAGTTAGATACCTAATTTTATGTTGATAAGGCTAAATGAGACATATCCCAAATTTTGTACTACATTTTTGTATGGTGTGAGACACTGGGTTATTATACTAATTATTGGGTTGGACCAACTCAAGTATGTGGGGGGGGGAAGTGACAAGGCAAATCTCATGGTGGTGAGATAACACCTTGTCCCACATGCCAGCCCCTTTGAGCCTCCTGGGGTGACCCTGGACCAGCTGGCAGCCAAAGGCAGCTGGGGAGCACTGCTCCACACCACATGCCCTGGAGCCCCTAGCCCAGCCTCAGAATGGCTGGCACAGTGAGAGCACCAACCCCTCACTCTACCCTGGAGCCCCAGAGTGGCCCCTGGGCCAGGAGTCTTGCCTGAGAGGGGTGGTCACAGGGGCCAAAGCACATAAAACCAGCAACATGGGCTCCATCTTTGCTCTAGACATGCTACCTGGCCACGTGAAAGCTGGACTTGCACAGAATTCTCTGGTAGTAGCTAATTAATAATCTCTTTCTCCTTCTCTCTTCCTACTTCTTCTTCCTTTTCTTTACTTAATATTTTGGATGACTTGGGACCAAATGGGTTGGATTTTGTCAGGTTGTATAGGTTAGGATGTGCTAAGTCAGGGCTTTGTGAAATGTTTTGTATTGGTTGAATGTTGCCTTTTAAACTTTGGCCAAGATCTCTTATTTTCTAAAGTTTACCAGTAAAAGTATCCTCTGAGAAAATGTGTGCATTGTTTCTTGTTTGTGTTTTCTCTTAAGGTGTTAAAAGAACCAAAGCCTCTTCTAAAAACTTAGTGGGCAAATTTTTGAAGCCTTGTATATTTTTAAGGTAAAATTCCTGGTTGAGCTTGTAACTCTGGGGCTGGGCTGTTACATATATTTAAAGACATTCAGAATTTTTTCTTTCTTTGACAGCTTTTATGGAGGCTGGTGAATTCACTGGGTACATTTGAGAAGTGTTTCATTAGTGAAATGTGGGCTCAACTCTTTTCCCTCTTGCAAGGTAAACCCTGATCATGGTCATTTAAAATATTAGACTACTGAAGACAGATCACAAACTATGAACTATCATCAGAGAGCTGGAACTTAATGTTTTGTTGCTATGAGCTAGCTATCTGCTAATAATGCTGGAGATAGCTTAAAAAGAAACTTCATATTTCAGCTATGATGATCACTTTTTATTTTATGACTGAATGGATAAGTCAATGTGCTATTTTTATGCAAAACTAGCCAGGCTTGGCAGCCTTAACAATAAACTGACTGTGCATGTATGTAGAATATCAGCACACTTTCTAATGTGTCAGATTCTACACTAGGCAGAGCACTTGGATGAAAGGGAAATGGATGGCTGATGATGAGTTTGGCATTTTAGCTGAGATTTAGAGAGCCCAGATCAAGAACCAGTTTCTAAACACCAAAATCACTTACAGTGTAAGAACAAATGTGTAAGTTCAAGTCAAATATTTTTTCTTCTACTGCTGACTATGTGCTATAAACCTTTCACCCCACTAGGACTGATGAATAAATATAATGTTTAACGAGACATACTATTCTAAAAAATTATCTAGCATGTGTTCTGTGCAAAAGGAATTAGTTAAGGCCTGCATATTTTAAAATAGCCTACTGAATTTCAGTTCAGACTTTCTAATATTTAGTTTATATGTCAAATATGTTTATTGACTTTCTGTACTTCACAGTTACTCGAAGTGATATAGTTGGTTGAAGATAAAAGCCAATTTCTGACATCTAATATAAAATAACATCTAATTTTAGATCTGTTACCACTGAAATAGAAAGAAATCTGGTGGAACAATTAGTTGCCAATAAAGCTGGCAGGGCCTCACTCAGTGTCTTTTTACTTGTTTATAACGTGAGATTGGAGAGGATACAGACGTTTACCACTAGCTTTATATATATATCTAATCTGTTGTACCTGTTGTTAGCTATCAGGTAAGCCAAGTTTGGCTTTAAAATCCTCCATTAAAGCTGACTTGATTTGATTTAATCTTGATTTATTTGAAAGTTCATTGATTTTTTTCTTTACTATGTAACTTTTGTTTTGTCTCCAAACTCTGCAGTGCTTTGAACTGGGTTTGCTGTTAAAGCGCCCTTTTGTAAAATAGAGTTGTGGTTAAAAAAATCATTGCGTGGAGGTTACCTGGAGACTTCACAACGTGACATGTTCTCTGTAAAAGTACTGCGTGAGAAGTAAGCAGAAATACAAGAAGAAAAATATCCTTTTGAAAAAGCACAAGCCTGCTACACAAGATAAGGAGAGGATAATGAATGTTATAAACCCTGAAAATTACTGCTTATTTTAGAAAAGTTTATATGTCAGAAATGAAAAAAATTAGATTAAAAGAATAAAATAATTTTTGTACACAAAACAGTAGTCCTTCCCCCCATTATAAGGAAGACTAACTTAAATTTTATCACTTATCTTGTGTTCCTTTACAAAGAGGAACATTCTGGTATTGCTGTTCAGGCTAACAAGTGTCAGGAATTGTCAGTTCATTTGGTGTGTTACTTTATTACGTCACAGAATTGTTGGGATTGTCAGCTAACCTGTAGGTAATACTGAGTAAATAGGATTTAATGTGATTACCAGAATTACTTCCATAAAAAGCAGGAATAACGATAGAAATTCAATTGGACCAAAACTATAGCCATGAATGCCCAGAGGAGCTGATTTATTGGATAAGAGTATTTGTCCAACTGCCTTTTGCATTCAATCCTTAACACTGTCAGTGCCAAAGGTTTTCAGTGGTGTGGACAATTGGCCACTAAGACTCATAAGTAATCCCAAAGCCATTTCAGACACCACCGTCAGACACCAGTGAATCAAATTTTCCAGTCCTTTATCAAACAAAACTCCTTAGGTTTCTTCCAAAGTTTTTCCAGTCAATGGCAATGGAAATGGCAGTGAACCTCATAGTCTAAAGTAGTGGTTAAGTAAATTAATTGTTTTGTTTTTCTTTGCTTTAATTTTGTTTTTCATTAAATAATCTCCCCTATGTTCATGGGACATGACAAATACTACTAGGTGTATCCAGTCTCTGTGCATGTGTATATACAATTTCAAAGGCTCACAAATAGAAAACCTAATTTTGTGGATCCAAACAAAGGAAATTATGCACCTACACTTTCATGTCCACAGACAGTCTATAATTGCACATAGAAGAGGTATTGTTAAAAATGGAAATTTTGTAAACCTTAATTCTTCCCTCAAAAGTAACCTCTTCTAAAAGATTGTCCTGGAATTCTTCTCCCTGCTTGTCTCTGAGTTCTATGTCTGTGATCAGAGAGAGAGAGTGCTGCTCTTTATCCTCAGAAATGAAGAGACACCTTTATGTGGACATTATTTTTCCTCATCTTTGATTAGGTACTAGAATATCTAGAACAAGTTGTGAGTGCTGGTTCGTCTCAGGTGATTGTTCAGACTATAAAGGTTAGAAGTTTACCTTAAGGAAGCTAAAATCACATCAGATGAATCCTGCTGCTAATCAGATACTTGTGTCAAAGAAGAACCATTATGAAACTCCCTTTGTATTTTACTTTTTATTTAAAAACCAAAGTTTTTAAGAATAAATCTTTTTTTTCCAGTGTTTAAATATTTTTCTCAAGCAGATGTCTGTGAGCCTAAATTAAGACAAAGTAGGGCAGCACACAAATCTGTGTTGCACCTATGGCAGAAGTGTCAGACCTGACTGAAAACTAAACTTCTTCCTCAAAAAAAGAAGGATAAAATAAGCAGATGAACCAAACAACAGGGCAGATTAACAAGACGTATGATAGGCAGCTGTGGGACTTAAAGGTCATCCCTAAACATGAAGCACATTTACCCTTTTAGCTACAGTGCTGTGGTCTTGTTCAGGCAACAAACCCTTGAGATTTCGCTGTTATCCGTCTACGTTGAGTTAGATTGCTAATTTAAATGCCTAGTGATTATGCTGTGTTATGATTTCAATTGAAAGGTCAATGAATTCAGAAAATTGTTTTCTTACAGTTTATATGACAGTCTTTTTGCGATTTTCAACAAAATTGGATAGTTGATTACTTTCTATATTACATAAGACAACAATCAGAGAATATAATGATAAAATTTACAGACACATATGATGTACTTGCTACAGGTTTTAAAAACACAAAATTAATGAATGAAAAAAGGCTCCCATGTAGTTAACACTATCTCCAGTTCATATAAGATTAAGGCAAATAAAAAAATCTACAATTGGTTTAAAGGCTCCGTGGTTCATACATTCTATTTTCCTCTGCATTTTAGAAAGCATATGAGTGTAAAATATGTATGTAAACAAATATGGAGAAATTTATTAAGACAATGTTTACAAATATTTGTTTAAATCCAGATGGGTGTTTGCTTTAACTGTTTTCGACCTGCTTTTGTTTGCAAACTGTAAATATTTACAGGAATAAGTTTTTGCTTGTAAGGATACTTCGGGAATACCATTTTTTCTGTAGATACTTACTCATATGAGAAGAAAGGCATTCACATATGGACATATGTATTTCTTATTTGCTGTTTCCAGTTCTCTACTGTTCTCTTCACAGTCAGCTGTATCAAGAGTAGAAACACCACCATGTGAGTGATGACTAAACCCATACAGCAAATTTCAAGTAGCTATGGTAAGCAATCTGCAGGTTGTAATTGTTTATATTTATTGTCCACTGAACAACTGAAATTAACAAATTTAGAGGAACCTAAATAATGAAAAATCTATTAATAATCAATGGCAAAATGGGCTATTGGGCTATTACTTTGATATATTAATTTTAAAGAGCTTTTTGCAAAACAATTTTTCTTTTTCATACAGAGCTTTTCTTATTTGGTCTTTTTAGGGCACTGGCTTTGGTAACACCAGGAAAAATTGTGAGATCAAATCATGTATTGTATGAAGGTGGAATTTATTTTATATAGAAAGTGAACAAACTGAGTTTAAATATTTTAGTTCACTTTTGGAGGTTTAAACATATTTACATGGGACCAGATCCACTCTAATTAAAGTTTTTTTCCTCAACATTCCCATATAAAACAATTTGTGCCATTTAAGAACTTGAACTTAGAAGAAGCTAGGCTTTCAAGATCAGATCTAGCTAAGCATTTAAATTATGTCCTTAATTCAAACACGAATAATCACTGATCATTATTTTGCTTAATGCAGCTTTGAAATCTGTTTCTTTTGCTTTTTTTTTTTATTTATTTATTTTTTCTGCCATGGGAATACAATTTAAAATTTACCATGGCTTTTTCATGTGATATTAAGTTTGTGATTTTGCTTTTCGACCACTGCTGTCATTATAGACCTAATGGTTTGTGCTGCTGTTAATCTTTATAATCTGCAGGTTATTACACAAATTTTAGGCTAGTAAAACCTTTGTTTATGGGTTGTTTTGGGTTTTTCCCTGGAGTTTTTGTCCTCCATGCAATATCCATTCATCATAAAGCAAAAAAACCCCAAAATGTAAAAACAAATGCCCTTCCACAGGGGCCAAACAAACATTTGTTGAAAATAAGGAAGTAATAAAAAAATAAACAGTATGAAATTATGACTCAATTGAATTAAATCTCTTTATTGATTTGGTTTGTCTCAGATGTAAGCCTCTTATTTTCTTTGATCTGATCCATCCATTTATGTACTAAAATATTATTTGAGTTGAATTCTATTCAGATCTGCAATATTGGAGGTGCCTTATATGTCTCAAGGTATTTGACAAGGCTGAGTTAACCAATACATTTCACCTCCTAGTTCTTAAATTCAATGGCAAAGCCACCAAAAACTGAAGCGAGGAACACTCAAGAAAGTACTGATTTTAAAATATTTTGTCAACAATTAGGTTTGGAAAATTGAAATGTAAAATATAACTCTTGATAGCAAGGACATGACATAAACGAGGCATATATGTAATTGAGCAAATGCACACTCCAACATGAAGATCCTTTTTGGGATATTTCTGTCTTGTTTTCAGCTCTCAGTGTAGTCTTTAATTTCTCAGTAGGCTAAAGTCCTTTGAGAAGAAAAGAGGATTTTGCAGAGGGGCTGTACACATTCATGCCACCAGTATATGTCTAGCAGAGCTAATATAACTAATGAAATCATAGATAAAAATATAATTCTAGAAGAACTAGCAATTGTGACTCTAAACATGAAACATTTCTAACCTAATTTTATCTAGTTCATGTTAGTAATAATCAATACTCATTATAATAAGCCACTGAAAATGTCCATCACTTTAAAATGAAATATTTATGGCACATGTTTACAAAGTCAAAATCAATTTGGTTTACAGAGGTAATTAATTTCAGTTGAAATTTATGTCAGGTAAACTACCTGTTCAAGAGTGAAATCTGAATTGCAAACAAATGCTGCAACAGCACAACTTTTATTGTTTTCTGCAAGAAGAGACATTGCTAGTATCTAATATGTGCTTTCCTCCACCCATTGAAAGTCACCAGATCTCTGCATTGCCAGCACTAAACATTTAGATCAAAGAAATATTTATTGTGAACTTGACTGTCTATTTGTGACTAATGAAGCAAAAGTACTTAATTCTGTGGTTATGCAAGATAGAGAATATAGAGGCAAATTGGTTTCCCAGAATGTTGTGGTGTTGGCTGGATGTTTTAAGTGCCCTTGTAATTAAAATCATCCTACTCATTTCCAATACATGGTGATCACAAGATACAAAAAGTACATATTTTTCTGTGCTGAACAATACAAATTCTCCATTAGCTCTCCTTGAAACTTTAAATGCCAACAGAGATGTCTGTCTGCTTCAGAGAAATTATGATGACTGAATACACATAAGTCTATTTGACCTGCACTGAGCCTCATCAGACAAATTAACCATCCATCTGTCAGCCCTCTCTGGCCCTTGGTTTCAGCATTGCTTTCATGGACTACCTGTGTTTTCTGCAGGCAGAATTTTTCGCCCTCAGACCAATCACCCATATAATGCCTTGTGTTTCCAGAGGTCTTAGCAGTCTTGGCATCCACAATATTTGGAGTGCTAGCATGTGGCAAAAAAAAGACCTAGAAATTTCTTAGAGACAAAATGAGATTACTTTCTGTCTAGAATGTGGAACAGTCCAGCTTTAGTAACAGAGAATTTTGAAAAATTAAATTCTTGAGACGCAATATTTTGTAATGTCTTGTAAATTTGTTGTGATGGCATTGAAATTTATGTATAGATCTTAAGCTGACATTTGTTTTATCACAGATGG
This sequence comes from Oxyruncus cristatus, assembly GCA_013399855.1. NCBI lineage: Eukaryota > Metazoa > Chordata > Aves > Passeriformes > Cotingidae > Oxyruncus > Oxyruncus cristatus. Next base: position 897,001 of record VXAY01001422.1, on the reverse strand, counting down.
TTCTTTTATAACCCCTGAACCTGGACACACAGGCTTGGTTATAGCTTTTAGTATCAGGAATCCTTCATAATTATTGTTAGAATAGTGCCCTGCGGGGCTCCTATGAAAAGGTTAAGCATTTCAGTCCGAGTTATACCCTCAGTCTTGTCTTCCAGATGTAACCATTTATTGAAACTAAGGAACTTATTTTATTTTTTTATTTTCTATTTTTTTAATTGCTGATTTGCTTAATCAATTTTTATTTGGTGATTAAATTCTGAAATGAGTTAATGGCTTTCACTTTGATAAATTATCTCATTACAAGTGTGTAGCTATATCATCTGGCAAAAGCAAAAAAGTAATGGTAAACCATATGAATAGTCAAAAAGTACTTGCAATGTGAAATCCAGATTTTAGAAAATAATATCTATTCTGCCAAAGGCAGCATTTCAGAGACAGAGCAAAAATTTGTAAGAAAAACATCTGAAAATAACAGAATCACCTATGAATACTGGCATTTCTTTCACAATTCTCCATAGTATATTATGATCTGAAACTATTATAACTCTAGTATTTCTTGCAAGGTCATGTTATGTGTGAAAAAACAGCTTAAAACATAAATGCTAACATGGCAGATAATTGAGTGTTTATGTGTCTGAAAATTTTGATAAAACTTGGACTGAACAAAAGTGTCATGTTCTGAATGCTCCAGTTGACAGTGACATGAGACAGAACTGCCAGTCAGGAAGCTGATCACGTATTGTGCTTCTGCACACTGACTATTTAGATTTAGGAAGAAGTGGTCTCTCAAAGTGGGTGAAGATCTTGATTGAGGGAAAAATCTGAGAAATGGGTGAAGGTCACAGAAATCAGAGTGCTGTGTGCAGATGAATGCCAGGGGTTGGCCTGGGACTGTGGGCAGTAACACATAAGGCTGGTCACTGTGAATAGCAGCATAAAAAGAACTACCATGACTTTCCGCCCAAACTTCCTGGAGCAGTAGTTACATCCCCTGCAGGGAAGGGATGTCAAGACCTGTTGAACATACATCTAGAAGGGAGGGAGGGAGTGAGGGAGTGAGGTAGGGAGTGAAGGAGAGAGAAAGAGTGGAGTAAAACCTCCAGCCTGCTTGGTTCTTAAATAAAACCGCAGGATCTGCATCCACTGTGGGTTGCCACTTACTCTGTCCTTGACCACAACAGATCCTTATTCACCCTAACTAACTGGGCATCTACTTGATCGTTATTTTCAACAGGTGAGACTTCTGTGCCCAACACTCCCTCTTTTGACTATTGAAAACAACAGTTTAAGATATGCCTGATGGAAAACAAACCAGTTACACCCTTGGTGATATCATTGCTCCTTCAAATACATAAAATTCATGAGCTTTGTAGCACTGAAATTATTCAGAGCCTGAAAGACAAGGTATCTGCCCCTTGGTGTAATTTACCAATTTCCATATGGAATGAAATTTAAGAACTTTTTAACTTAATTCAGATAAGAATTTTCCAAAAAATATGTGACTGACAGAAATGCCAAACTAGATTATTGTCATGCAAATATGGTCAGATACACAATGTCTGGACTTAGATGTGCTGATGGACCACAAATCGACCATGATTCAGCAATATAAAGAAGATAATGTGTTACTCATTCAGAGCTTTTACTTAAGCTCAGGAACTGACTGCTGCATGAAGAACCGCTGCTTGTTTGTAAGAGGGAAATTTTACTTCTTGGATCTGGTCCAAAAATGGTCTTGAAATGAATAGCAATTTTTCCATTTATTTTGGTGAATTAACATTAGACTCTTAAGCAGTGCAGATTTTAATTCAGTGTCCGGTTTAATTCCATATCCAACGAAGCATCTAATTGGGAATTCAGACTTGGTTTAGGGTTTTAAAGAAGAATGTCAAGCTCTCAAGTCTCACAGCTTTAACACTTCTTCTGTCTTGTTTCATTCAACTCAGTTATGTAGATTACTGCCACCAAAATTGCTTACTACTAGGCTGTTCTTGCAAAACTCAAAGAGGAAAAAAGCTAACATGTTGGCAACAAATGGTGCTGTTGACACAGTGAGTTGCACCCAAATCTCTGGGAGAGCACTAACCCAGAAAACATACATTTCTTTGGGGATTTATGCCCTTTATTGCAGTGAAACAAGACTGTAATCATTGTTAATATTCTAAATGCATAAAGAAGGGTTAACTAAGGGCTTGATACTAATTATACATGAGATGGTGTAGGGAACTACCTTTTAAATACTGAATAAGTGAGAGTAAATTACTCACAGTATTGATTCAGTGATTCCATTTCACCAGCTGGGCTCAGAGTCTAGAATAAGGCCCCTGATTTTTATCACAGAGCCAGTTATCTTCTGAAGGAACTAGGACACCAATTTAATTACCCAAAGTAAGCTGTTAAGTACCCAGAATAAGTTGCCTACTGTTCTCTGAGGTAAAACTGGCCACTTTTGCCTTACTTATGGTGACATTATACACTATGAGAGTCTCTACATACTACCTCAGGTAGGGTGCAATTCAGTGTCATTTGATATGAAGTAATGCCATAGTTCAGTAAATACATTAAATATACATTGTTTACCTACTTCATACGCTTCTGCTCCTGATTATTTTGGCAGAGTGCTTGTCATCTTCATGTTTAGAAATAGAAAAAAATTAATTTTACTTTTTTATAAAGTGGAGTATTTTGGGGATTACTAACAACCAAAATATTCTGTGTGTTCTTTCTCCACCTGTGGATGAAAGGGTCTCCAGGGCATCATACATTTTAAAAAAAGGCAGTCAGATATTTAAATTTTCATTTTTTTTTTCACCTGAAGGTATGCACAGTAACATGTAGCTTGATAATTGAAAGCTGCACATGCTAAGGATTAATATCAGCATAGCAATACTTCTGTTTACTAAATATGTGTGGCTAGCTCCATGGTTTTGTGACAAAATCTGTTGGTGCAGCTGGATGATCCAGATGATGAATCTTAAATTTGGAACGTGGTGCAAACATTTTCCTTAAACAAATCAAATATATTTGAGTTCTTGTTTTTAAATAGCTAGATCTGTCATGCATAAGATTCATCAGCTTGGAGAACCTTTGAAACAGATCTCAAATACCTTTGACATTTCTTCATATTTTCATTACAATAAGGAGGAACTCCCTTCAGAAGCTGATAAGGTGAATATGCCATACTTCCTGTGCTTCAGTGTGATCCTTACAACTTTTTGCTGCAGGTCATGTATAGGGCAAATATGTCCCTCTGGATACAACAGAACAATTTACAAGGAAATAAGATATTTATTTCACAGGTCCTGCCATATGCTTAGAGATGAAACAAGTTTTATTTATACATATATTTCAGAAATAATAGAATATTCTCACTTAATGAAGAAAATTAAAAAGACAGAAAAAAGAAGCATGTGCCTCTCAGGCACATGGTGTGGTTCTTGGGGTTGTTCTGTGCAGGGCCAGTAGACTTGATCCTTGGAGGTCACTTTCAAATCAGGAGAGTCTATGATACTATGAATTTTGTAATTAGGTACACTGATATAGATTGTGCCTTGTTCTCTGAGCTAGGGTTTCCCTCTACTACCTTTAGGTAGAAGTTGTCTTATTGTGCTGTCAATTACTCTAATTCTCTACCATCATCCCAGAAGAGAGGAAGAAAACAGACAAAAAGTTATGAAAAAATAAATTAAATATTAATAAATAGTATTAAATTAATAAATAAATATTAAACTAAAATATTAATATTTCTGAAGTTTTCCTATTATCTGATTATAAAGGATTTCTTCATGTTCCTTGTAACTGAGTTCTCTAGAACCACCAATACAGTGTAAAGCATCCTCCCTAATTTCCCCCATATTTCTCCAAATCCATTAATAAGTATGGGAAGAAAAAAAAAGCTGGTTTGTTTATGAAAACAAAAGTTTCATATGTATCACTTTGTCCCAGGAAAAATTTTGCCAGCTCCTGTTACAAATTACTGCCAGAGATTGACCACAATAGATAACTACTATCCAAGGATCATTATCTCTCTCATAATCTCTGTGTAATGCCACTTTAGGCCAGCATATGTCTGTTCATTTAGATGAATACTCTGTGAATTTGTGTAAATTCATGTACATACAAGGAATTTCTAACAAAAGTGTTTTTTGTTAAAAAGTCAGGCAAATGGGGTCGTGGAATCAGAGCCTTCAGCTATAGTTTATAGTTGAAGCTATAAACAGCAAACTGTGTTCTGGTGCAGCTTTGGCCCCAGACCTTCCAGACTGCAACCACTTTCTGAGAGACACTGATTACAGGCTGACATTCTCCCAGTGGAGAGCAGAGTACACAGTAGCTAATACAGAGAGGTTATAAGAGTAGCTGAGTAGGTAACTCGCATATTAAGTTGTATTTGGTTTATGTGTCAAGGCTTTGGTAGTGGGGGGGCTGCAAGGGTATTTTCTATGAGAGGCTGCCAGAACCTTTCCTTTTGTCTGATAGAGCTGGTGTAAGATGATTCCATGACAGACCCACTGCTGGCCAAGGCCGAGCACATCAGTGGTGGTCATAGTGCCTCTGGGATAACAGAGTTAAGAAGGAAGAAAAACTACTGTGCAAAAGCAACTGGAAGAGAGGAGTGAGACTATATGAGAGAAACAGCCCTGCAGACACCAAGGTCAGCGAAGAAAGAGGAGGAGGAGGTGCTCCAGCATCAGAGAAGAGATTCCCCAGCAGCCTGTGGTGAAGACCATGGTGAGTCAGCCTGTCACTCTTCAGCCCATGGAGGTCCACAGAGGAGCAGAGATCGACCTGAAGCCTGTGGAAGACCCCACACTGGAGCAGTTGGATGCCCAAAGGAGGCTGTGACTCCATGGGACACCCTTGCTGGAGTAGGTTCCTGGCAGGACCTGGGTACCCATGGGGAAACAGGAGCCCATGCTGGGGGAGAGTGTTAAGGAGTCCTCTCCCTAACAGAGAGTCCTCTCCCTAACAGTCCTCTCCTCCAGAGGAAGCAGCAGCAGAAACAACATGTGACAAGCTGACTACAACTCCCCTTCCCTGTCCAGCTGAGTTGCTGGCAGATGGGAGGGAGAGAAAATTGGGAAGAAGGGAGGGGTGGGAGGAAGGTGTCTTAAAGATGTGGTTTTATTTCTCATTACAGTCCTCTAATTTGATTGATAATAAATTAATTCACCAAGTTGAGTCTGTTTTGCCTGGGATTGTAAATGTTGAATTATCTCCCTGTCCTTATCTCAGCCCATGAATCTTTTCTCATATTTTTCTCCCCTGTCAGGTTGAGGAAAGGCAGCAATAGAGCCAGGGTCAACCCACATAATTAAAGGACATATGTAGTCTTTCAGGATGGAGCTCAGAGTTGGTCTTTCCACAGAGCCAACATTTACTTCTTTCCTATGCTTGAACTACTGAAAAATTATTCCCTTGTAGAACTGGCTTGTTTGAAATAGTCTTCTCTCTTTCCCATAATTCAAAATTCTGTTAGATAAGGCAATTAGGTCTATGTAAGTTCTATGAGTTAAATAATTTCCATCAAGCTTGCAGATCTCTAACAAATAGTTTGGTGTAACACAAATCCCAAAATTTTTCAAATTAATAAACCAATTTTTTACAAGAGACAAAAATTACTGATCAACTCAGAATGATCATCACACATTTTAAGACTGATCAAAGAAACAGTAGCAAGTGTAATATCCGGTCTTTAAAAGATTAAACTATTTCATGCAAAGATATTTTAATTAGAAAATTTCTGGGATTGCTTTGCAAAATATCACTGCATGACTTGAAAATTTACAAAATAAATTAAGAATGTGATTAACAAGCAAAGTAATGTAAAAATTCCATAAAAATAACTAGAAAGAAAAGCAGTAGATTTTGGGCTTTATCAAAGAAAGTAAGCAGGAACAATGTCAGAGGCTAGTGAATATGTAATACAATTCACCATGGAGAGTAGAAGAGAAAAAACAGAAAGCCAAAGCGGAATGCATGTCAGCTAACTTAAGACATTAGTGTTGTATTATGTTCATCTGCATTACTCATCTTGCCTTCTTTTACAGTCAGTAGAAGAAACCTCAGGTATTCCAGGCTGCCCAACACATTTGTTTAATGATTCAGTAATTGAAGTTGGCTAGATATCTCCAGGAATGTATGATATAATTTACTTGAGTAAGGTAACCATCTTGTTCTAGTCACTGTGTGGAAAAACAATTGGAAATGCTTAAAATCTATCCCTACATGGGTGGAGATTTAGTCTTCTTAAATCAGGCATACATTTATCTTGACTGACAGAGTAGGGAGCCAGAGTAAAGTGATGGGTACCTATGTGGTCTCAGAACAGCTCTGCACAGCATTATTTTGAAGTCTGATGCTAAATAGAACAAGTTGATTTTCAAAAAGGTAATGGTAGGATTATGTGACACCTTTGCAATTAGAAAGAGGTTTCTATGTATAGGGGCAAGATTCAGTTCCACAAAAAATGACTCAGAGCTAAGAGAATCCAAATCTGCATGGAACTGAAAGGAGGTGCCCTGCTGTAACTTCAGTTTTGGCAGTTGCTAGTAGCTACAACACAGCTAATCTAAAGCAGGGTTAGACATCTTTATTTAGACAGTTTTACTCTCTGTGTGAGTGAGTCCACACGGGTAACAAAGCTGAGGTTTTTGATTGCCTACTACAGGCATCTAGTGTCATTTTAGCATGGCTGAGCATTTTATTTAAGAGTATAGAAGCTGATACAAATGAATGAAGGTTCCTCTTGATCTCTGCCTGCACCAGATGAATGCGTTACATGACATCTAATACGCATGTTTGTTAACTGAATCCTACTACAGATGCTTAAATTCCCATCGACTGGACTGTAAAGGTAGGGGTTAATTCATCAGTCCCTACCTAGTTTTCTAGGGCCAATGGACATGTCCTTGGGTATCCTACCTTGCCTCTATCTACCATGCTAGAAGGGTATTGGTTTCTGCAAGCTGTATGTTATATCTAGCAAAAACTTGTGTGGCTGCCTTGGGTGTCCTGAGGATGACTAAAATGCTCTATGTCAGTACCGAAGGCAGCTGAGTGTGAGGGGTTGAATCAAGCTCTGAGTAGATGCATTAATGATAAGGAAATGGATGTATGACAGACTGTAGAACAAGACACTCGAAAGCAGTGCCGGGAAAGGGATCCATGGGTCCTGGTTGAAGGCAAGCTGAATATGAGTCCGCAGTGCCCTGGCAGCCAGGAGGGCCAATTGTTCCTGGGGGGTATCGGGCAAAGCATCGCCAGCTGGTCGGAGGAGGGGATTGTCCCACTCTGCTCTGCACTGGTGTGGCCTCTCCTTGAATATTGTGTGCAGTTTTAGGCACCACAATAGAAGAAAGCTATTAAGCTCTTAGAGAGTGTCCAAAGGAGGGCAATAAGATTGTAAAAGGCCTTGAGGGGAAGCCTTATGAGGAGCATCAGAGGTCACTTGGTCTGTTCAGCCTGGAGAAGAGGAAACTGAGGGGAGACCTCATTGCAGTTACAACTTCCTTGAGAGGGGTAGAGGAAGGGCAGGCCTCCTCTGTGATGACCAATGACAGGACCTGAGGGAGTGGCCTGAAGTTGTGTCAGGGGAGGTTTAGGTTGGATATTAGAAAAAGGTTCTTCACCCAGAGTGTTGTTGGGCACTGGAACAGGCTCCCCATGGAAGTGGTCACAGCACCAAGCCTGACAGAGTTCAAGAAGTGTTTGGACAACGGTCTCAGGCACATTGGGATGGTTCTGTACAGAACCAGGAGCTGGACTTCTGGGTTCCTTTCCAACTCGGCATATCCTATGATTCTATTATTTTATGAAAGCTTGGATCCTGAATTAGAAGTGTCTGTTATCTGACACAGAATCCTGCCTGAGTCCTGTGATTCACTTGTCCAGAAACAGACATCTAGACATTAACATTGTTTTTGGTTATGTTTTTATTTTGGTGCCAAGAGTAAAGACTTTGACTCACAAAATCCCCACAGATTTTTTTCTTGATTTGGCATAATCTGATGCAAGATGAAGGGTGACAGAAGAGACAAAATGGAGAACAGGGGACCGTGGAATTTTTTTAATAATGAAAGATGTATGATAAACATAATGTGTGGTATGGGTATGTACATACTTTTCACATCTTCTTATGCTTCTACCTTTATATTCATTTAGTGACTGCACTGATGATATCAAAATTGACAAAAATAAGTCAGTTCTCAGCAGAGATTGTAAGGAGAGGAGAAATTTTCTTTCTGAAGCTGAACAGGAAAATCTGGATCTGGGATACTTGGAAAAAGAGGAAGGGCATGATTAACAGTTTGCATATTCAGTGAACATAGTTTGCGAGACATTTACAGAAGTGGAAGCAAGGAGGAGGAGATTGACTGGGCTCAGTTCAGTTTCCTTCAGAGGCCTCAGTTTCTGGAGAGTCTGTAGACCAGGAGCCTGGCTGCCAGCAGAAGGCCATGGGTCTCCTGCAGGTCAGAATCATGGAGTTACAGAATGGTTTATGTTGGAAGGGATCTTAAAGATCATCTAGTTCCACCCCCCTTCCATGTGCAGGGATAGCACCCATTAGACCAGTTTGTAACCACTCTGACCTTGAACACTTCTGAGGATGGGGCATCTACAAATTCTCTGGGAAAACTGTGCCAGGTCCTGTGACACAGAGGGCCCGGGTCCATATTGATTTCCATATACCTCTGGACGCCTCAAATGAAGGTTGGTTATGTCACTTAGTAAACTTTGACAGAGAAAAAAGACAAGGGGATATTTTTTGAATGCATGAGAACAGGTACATTGTAGGCATTTACATCTGTGCTAGATACTTTAAATACTGTTCATAATTTGTGGAGACAGAAAGCACTTCTAGATATGAAGAATCTTTTGCAGTAATGGAGCTCTGAAAGGAGTAGGGTGAATAGGTCTTCTATGTTATTACTCCTCTTCATTGTCTGAAAAAAAAGCCTAGGCTGAGAGGTAGGCACCAGCACTTATAAAGTCAGGATTATTTTGAAACATCAGGTTCAGGATGGAGTATCAGGCATTGCTAGGGCTGTGAGCAGGAGATTGACATATCAGTTAAAGTGTCTAGAGAGAGACAATTGACAAGATGGATTAATTTTAATAGCAGAGCTGAAAAGAATAGATTTAGAGGAGGCAATGAGGAAGAAAATGTTTATAAGGAAACCAGGGGCAGACATTTCAATCCCATGAGAAAAGAACTTTTGCCACTCATAAAAAAACCCCAAAAGCTTTATTGTTGGACTGAAAACAAAAGTGTTGTCATCTTGTCTGCCATTAATTTAGTGTTTGGCAATGTATGTTTTAGTATTGGTGCCTCAGTTTCTCCTGATCAGAACAGGAAATTTTAACTCTTTAAATAGTTTTACAACATTTTCATGTAAAATATTAAAAAAATGTTTCTGACTCTACAGACTGCCTTTTTGACATTTATTTGTCAGTTAAATTCTGGAAGAGGCCAGACTGAACAATACATATAAAATTACATAAGATGACTATTCGAAATACTAAGATAAGGAACAAGCATTAATCATAATTAACAAACAAACAAAGTAGCTAACTAACTAAAAAAACCCAAACCAAAACAAAAAAAACAACAAAAAACCTCCAAACACAAAACCAGTTATAGTTACAATAACTGACTAAGCCTGTTTTAAAATGATTTAAAATTCAGTTTGAGGAAATAATCATAAATAGACAGCCTGCGGTTGTGGCTTTTTAATCCAGTAGGTGTAAAATTGAAATCCTTACATTACTATGGGAGAACTATTTTAGGTAATTAGGGTAGAGCCTGTGTAAGATGTTCTAAACATAAAACATCCAGGATAAAGAACTTAACTGTGATCAAAATAGGATGTTATAAACTTTGCAGAGTACAAGGTGATTTTAAGCGCTGAACTACATTCATTTTGGGCAGTTTTACGTTTTGATTTTTATGATTTTTTTTGACACTAATACACCAGCATTTGTAGTCTCCAGTTTTCACTTTTTCTGCTTCCTTATCCATCACTATAAACATCATAAGCAATATGCTTTCAATAACTGTGGAGGTATCTTTGAATCTTGGTTTGCTCTTCATATCCATCTAGAATCTAAACTTTGATGTGAGTTATTGACAAGATTTTGAGCTGCTATATTCACTGTATGCATCTAAACATTGCAAGCATTGAATTCCATTATTAGCAGCTTTTCCTTGTACTTGGGTACTGGATTCAGCTCCCAAATTGTAGATTGTACAATTGTAGATTGTATCCCAAATTGTAGATACTGTTTGCAGGTAATTAAATTTAGTTTTCTCAGTGCATAATTTTACATCTATTTAGGTATTTATGTTATCATTACAGTCAGTCATGATCTAGGAATAACTAGTGGAGAGAGTTTAGAAAGCGATTCAGTTTACTAGAAAATAGGCAATCCTTTTTTATCATCTGATGTATTCTAGTCTCCATTAATTAAAACACACACAGATGCATAAATTTTGGTATCTAAATATAGTTATACAGTATATTCCTCTGTGGTACTTAGAAGTAGCTATTTACTTCATCTGTCTATACGGAAAAGTATCAGGTATTTTATACAGGAGAAAATGTATGTGAAAGATGGGGGACTAAATTAGGCAGATTTTCTTCCACCTGGAGACTTGCTACAGCAGGACTGTGGGATTGCTGTGCACAGTGCACTTACATAAAAGTGAGGGTACTAGAGATGGATGAAAAATGTTATTGTCATGGCAAAAATGAGAATGCTTGTTGCTAACTTAAGTTCTAGGCCCTGACAAGCACTTTCACAGCCAATTGGTTTGTAAAACATTTTATAACTGATCAAAAAATTTTGTGTAACATACAAAACAATTTCAGCATTTAAAAAGTCAGAGAGATCAATCATTTTCATATATTTTTTGTATGGATTATTTCTTCTTATCACAATAATTAATTTTGTTTAAATTTCCATTGATTTCTGTGGATTCAGAGGAGAAGTGAGGTACTTCTTGTCATTAGGTCGCCATGAGATATTGCAGCTTATGAAGATATAAAGAGATAAAATTATGAAGAGATAAAACTTTTTTTTATAATCTATCTCTGTTTAGTGATTATGGAGCCTCTAGTTTATTGATTAATGAGGTAGAGACAAATTAGTAGATATTAATAACTGAATAGCGTAGAAAGGTTTGTACGAACACAAACAGTCTTGGGCTTTCAATGATATGTTTAGTTAACTGAAAAGTAGAGTCATAGAATGGTTAGGGTTGGGAAGGACCTTAAAAATCATCTATTTCCATCTAGTAGAAAATTTACAGTTAAAAATGAAAAAATATCACTGCAGAATGAACACTTGTCCTGTAGAACTTGCTACAAAGATGCAAGAATTGTAGCTTTCACTCTCCTGGGTTACTTTTTTTCTTTCAGATTCATCTTGAACAGAATCTGTATGCATAGTTTTAATTATTTATGCAGATATTTCTACAAATGTGTTCAGAGAGTGTAAAAGCAAACCTTTCTTTCAGGAATGGGCAGAATCATGGAAGGGTTTGGATTGGAAGGAACCTTAAAGACCATCTAGTTCCAACCCCCCTGCTGTGTACAGGGACACCTTTCTCTAGACCAGGTTGCTCAGAACTTGAGCACTTCCAGGAATGGGGCATCCGTGACTTCTGTGGGCAACTTGTTCCTGTTCTACCACCCACAGTAAAGAATTGCTTCCTAATCTAATCCAAACTTACTCTCTTTCAGTTTGAAACCATTCCGTGTCGCTACATGCCCTTTTAAAAAGTCCCTCTCCATCTTTCTTGTAGGCTATTGTCAACGCACTGCAACAGTTCAGTCTCATGGAAAGGTTAAAGCAAAGCACAAGGTTCTATTCTGTTTGCAACAATATTACAAAATTATAATAATATGTGTAAATATAGTAATAATATATAGTAATATATAATATATAATATATAGTATATATTGATATATTATAATATATAGTATATATTATTATATGTAATAATATATAATATATAGTAATAATAATATATACAAATACATATGTGCACACATATAGAGTGTGACATCTCCTCAAACTGAACTGTAGCTGACTACATAGAAAAGGAACTTTACGTATGAGGATTATTATAACACCAAGGCCAGGAGCTTGAGAGGATTCAAAAAGTAATTTGTCAGTGATGAGAACATCTGCAGGATTAAAAAGAAAACCTAGTAATTTAGACAGAATGCACACTTTTATGCCACAGGTCTCTTGTAAGAGAGTTAAGAGACACCGCTAGGAACAAAGAATTGAAGAATTTCCCACTTCATTGCTCAAGAATTTGCATAAAGAAGTCACGGGCACTGAAGATGTTCATACTAGAAGGGATGCTGAAGAAGAGGAAATTAAAATCTCCTGCTGTGTTATTCTGCTGTGCTACTGGTTTTAGTTTCCACTCCCATCTCAGCAGTGGTAAGTAAATCCTTGTGTAAGACTTGTGGATCTGTTAATAGTCTAGAGTAGTGTACCCTCTTGAGACTCAAATATACCATAAAATGAAGGAAACATGAATGACAGCTTCTATGTTAGTATTTACATTTAACTGATATTGGAGAACAAAAGCTTCCTTGGTGAGAGAAGCTCAGTCAACCCCTGCCTCATAACAAGGCTAAAATGGGAATAAAAATGGTTTGAAGGGTAGAATCATGTTAGTGACTTCGGTTCCTGCAAGCACAAACAGAGCTTCACAGCACTATAAAGATTTTAAAAAACCCTCAAAACCAACTCCCTCACCCCAGCAGATCTAATACCTAAAGCCTGTCTTTCAAGACGCTGTCACAAACTAAAAAGAGAATTGGAATATCAAGTTTACAAAACAAGAAGGTGACTTTTGGGGTTTGAATCCTATGCCTTATTGTCATCAGGCATGAATCACAAGCATTGGTGATTTATTTATAACAACCATTTTGTGCAGAAATGTAAATCATTACTAAAAAAAATACAAACCAAAAAAGCCAGAAGTAAATACAGTGACCAGAGAAAACACAGCTTTTCCACACAATTTCCACAATAATGTAGCACTGGGGGACCTTCAGGCACTAACTACTCATGTATCAATGATTGTTGACAAAGCATGACATAGTATTACTCCTTGAACTACTTTTTCAAACACTATTGGTCAGTGACATCAAAATACTATGATCAATAACATCAAGAGAAACTAATTCTTAATGCATAAATGGGGGGAAAAAAAGCATTAATAAGCATTTCAAATCTTCCTGAAGAGGCAAAAACTCTCAAAATCCTGAAGCCTTCTGGAAAGATTGAAATATGGAAGCATTAAAAATTGCAGGCATTGTCTAAATGATAGTGGAAGGACAATAAAAGTAGCAGGATGAGGGTTTTGAAATTTGAAATTTTGAACCTTTGTTTCAGCTAGCTTTTTTGCTCTGATAAACATAATTCCTTTATGATTTGAGTTTACATTTTCCAAGGGTACAAACGCCAATTTTTATTTCTATCAGGAAAATAAGGTTCTAGGATAAGCATATGAAAAGACATAATGACTTAAGATATTGGAAGGTAGTATATAAGGCATTCCAACTTTTTGATATCAGTTTGAGGGACTTGCTACTGACTGTAAGTATCTGTCATTGGATGGCTATTTCCTTTTTTTATATGAAATGAAGCAATGATGCTGTTTCAGTGTCAGATTCTTCTTTATAGATGTTTTCATCACAAAGAATTCATACACTTGTTTTTGGCACTGCTCTCAGAGGGGGCAAATATTCATTAAGCATAGTTCTCTCTTCTGTAAATATGTTTACTTTAGGCAGTGTTAAGACCTATGATCAATGTTGAAATTGCAGTGCCACTGCTACTGTTTTGTCTTTGATATGTAATGAAGATTACAACCTTGGGGATGTTGGTGAATGTTTAACTTTTACCTGAGGGCATCTATAAGCTGTCTGAGGAGAGGTTTACTTTACATGGGCATCAGTTCAGCAATTGCTAAGAAATTATGATTAATTCAGTTCCTCCCTATTTTGAGAGAGATATTCTGAAAATATTGATGTTTGGTAGGGCCTCGGTGAGCTCAAGTGCTCATTGTATTTAATGAAGTGCCAGGTGCAGATTTATTTGGAGGCAAATTCTGAAGGTACTGAAAATCCTGTATGCCATAAAAGTGCTCAGCAATATTATACACTCTGCCACATAGGAAATGTTTATTAGCTGCCAGAAAATAGAAGGAATGGAATGTTACAAGTTAAATCTAAAGGTAAATGACAATTATTCTTAACCTGACCCTAAAGTGTGGTTCAATAGAGATTTTTAGATCAATAGATATAATTTTCAGAAGAAAGCCTGTTCTTTTGCTAATCCAAATGTTTTGAGATCAGGTTCTTTTCTCTCAGCATGCTTTCAAAAGCCTCTATATGGGCAGTGTTCCACCTGCAATAGCAATTAGACTTGGGGTATCTTCAGAGTCAAAATTTTATATAATTGCCTCTTATTATATTAAACACTGGCATACAAGTCTTGGACACAATATCCACTTAGAGATGATGTTGTATTTCTTAGAAATCAGAACCTGGACTACCCACTGAATCACAGGAACACAGAATGGAGGAAGCAGGAAGAAATACCTGGAGATTATGTAGTTCAATCTATTTTAACTCTTGTCAGAGCAAGGTCAGGCTATCATGAGAATGAGTCAAGAGCCCAAGTAGAATCAAGATAAACAACATCCAGTGCTCTCCCCTCATCTATCAAACCATTCATATGATCATAAGAAGGCTATTAAGTTGGTCAGACACTATTTTGACTTTGTGAATCCATGCTGACTACTCCCAATCATCTTCTTAACCTTCATGTGTCTGAAAACAATTTCCAGCGTTATTTGTTCTATCTCCTTCCCAGGGAACAGTGTGATGCTGACTGGCCTGTCGTACCCTAGATCTTCCTTCTTGCATTTCCTGAAGATAGATGTGACATTTGCTTTTCTCCTGTCCTTAGGATCCTCTTCCAATTGCCATAGCTTTTTAAAGATAATCAAGACTGATCTTGTAATGACGTAAAACAGCTCCCTTGGCACTCATAGGTGCAGCCCATCAGATCCCGTTGACTTACGCATGTTCTTTTTTTTTTTTTTAAGTGCTCCCTGAGGGTCTTCGTTTTTCCTTTAGACTTTCCCACAGGCCTCATGGACCTCAAAATATCAAATTCTGATATTATCACAAAAGATTAAAGTAAATAAATAATGAATATGTAGGGAGTTTTTTTATGCTTTAACACAATGTTCCTCCCTCAGTTCAGTAGCAGCATCACATTTTTCCTATTCTTCCTTTTGCTAGTGATAGATGTGTAGAAAGCCTTCTTGTTGCCCTTCACTAGATTCAACTTTAAGTGGGCTAGGGCTTTCCCAGCTTCATCCCTATTTGTCCCATGCTTGGACAGTGTCTCTACTTTCCTCCTGGTGTATTGGTCCCTGCTTCCAACTCTTGTATTGCTCCTTTTTTGTGATCATGTTTATTCAGAAGCTTTGTCCACACAGACTTCTGCGCCTTTGTTTGACTTTAAGTTCATTGAGATGGACTGTTCTTGAGCTTGAAGGAGCTAATTCTTGAAAATTAATTCTCCAGGATGTCTCTTCTCCCGTGGGATTATTCCAAGTTGATTGTTGAAAAGGCCAAATTTTGTCCTTCTGAGGTTCAGGTCTGTGATCCTGCTCCTTGCTCTCCTCCTCACCAGAATTTTACCATGCCATTGTGGTTATCACCCAAAACTGCTCAGTGCTATGGGGGCAGGCACGGTCTTTTGAGGATATTTGATAGAATGAGAACTGGCTACTGGACTTAGTTATACTTGGAGTTTTATTGTCACGTAAAGAACTTAGCCATTGGCACTGCTTATCATTGTGCTGAATTTCTAGCCAGTATTATAACTATTACCTATAATTTCCATTGCTCAGACTTTTCAGTCTTTTTCAGACCCTCTATACATTGGGTCATATTCTTAATGATCAGTGCACAATACAGTAGTCATAATCTATACTCTAACTTTAAAAAGTATATGAATCACTCAGCTCTCAGAGGAAGAACAGTGAGGGTTAGAAGGGACCTTAAAGATCGTCTAATTTCAAGCCCCCTACCATTCACTAGATTGTGTTGCTTGGGACCCAATCTAACCTAGCCTTGAACACTTCCAGAAATGGGGCAGCCACAAATTCTCTTCTCAACTTGTTCTAGTGCTTCACCATCTTCTGAGTAAAGAATTTCTTCCTGATATCTAATCTAAACCTACTCTCACTTTAAAGCCATTTCTTCTTGTCCTATCACTACCTGCCCTTGAATATAATGTCTCTCCATCTTTCAAGTAGGATCCCTTCAGATGCTGAAAGACCACAATTAGGTCACCCCAAAACCTTCTCCTTTCCATGCTAAACAACCCCAACTCCCTCTGCCTCTCTTTGTAGGACAGGTTCTCCATCTCTCTGATCCTCTTTGTGGTCCTCCTCTGGCCTTGCTTTAACAGGTCCACATCCTTGTTGTGTTGATAATCCCTCCTCTACTCTGTCCTCTGAGAATCACTTCCTTCAACCTGCTGGCCTCATCTCTTTTGATGCAGCCCAGGATGCAGTTGGCCTTCTGGGCTGCAAGTGCACACTCTTGAACTGTTTACCTATCTTTTTGGTATTTCTTCAACTCTTTGCTTATTCATTTGTGTGTCAGAAGCCCTCTGACTTCGTTCCTGTCTTTTTGATTCCTCATATTTGTAAGGCTTGTATACTACTGAAAAAAATCAATGCTCCATAAATACTTTATCAATGACTGGTTTCTCCATGAGCTTTCCCCTCTTGTGAAACTGTTGCCTTCTTTTCCAGCTGATGCTCCTTGATCACAGAGTTGCTTTTTTTGCATAACTCTAGTTCTGAATTTTGTTCTCTAATTCTGTCATTCTAATGGTTTCAGTCCATTTTTTTTTATGTCCTGAAGTTAGGATAAAGGACAAATTCCACTTGAGAGGTTTCTGGGTCAATGAAGTTGAAAGAGTACAGTTTTTCTACCTGGAAGACTCATCACAAAATGCCCTTGAACTCATGCATCCTTCTATCTTTCAGCATAGTGTGTTGAATAAGTAATGCAATGTGTCTGAAGATATATTCTGCAAGATCTGTGCTGCTTCTAAAAAATTAGTTTGGGGATCAGAAGTCAGACAGTGCAAACCATAATGAACACGTTATTAAAGAATAAGTTCATAAAACAGGTTAATAAATGTTAAACACTTCTTTTGGCCTCAGCTTAGTTTTTTCAGTAACAAATCATCAGATGATATCTTTCCCTGTCAAACCATTTAAGATTTTTTAGCTGAAAGTAGTGTTTTTTCCTAAGTAGCACAGTCAAAACTACTTACTTTACTTAAAGGTTTTTCTTTAAATATCACTATATATATATATATATATATATATATATATAAAAATATACATATATTAAATAAGAGACATTACATTTTATAAGCTTTAATTATATACCACTATTCATATAAAATTGATAAAACATTTAATCATCTGTCTTAACATCAGTTCAAGTAAACAACCTTAACCTTAACAAAAATGTTGGAATGTCTTAAGTTTCGTACAATTCCTATAAGCTATTCAATTATTTTAGAAGAAACATAATACATAATTATGTAACCTGGTAATACAGTATGCATAGCTTTCTAGGAAATTGTACTATGTAATACCATAAACTACTCTTTCTGAATAACAGAATGAATCCATGAAATGTTATGTCTAAATAACATTAAATAGTTATTACTATTAAAGAAACATTAAGGGAATTGTCCAGCAACTTCATTTGTTAGTAGCTTCCAGAAAAACCAAAACATTTTACAGTTCAACTAGACAAGCTAAAACATACTTTTTTTCCTTGTCTCCTCCAGATGTTAGATGATCATATTTCTTCTTTTCAAACTTACAAGTTCATTTGTCACTTAATTTTCTCCTCCTGCATATGTCCAAAATTTCTGTCAGGGATCTATCTGTTACCCTGAAACTCAGTTTCATTTATAAATTAGGAAAAATATATGCACATCACAAGAGGAAATAACCTGACAGAACACCTAAAAGACCTTAATAGGATTGAGCCTTTCATGAAAGGGAGTTGTAGATGTAATATGTTTGAAATGTGTAATAAACACTCACAGGAAGACCTTTTCAGTTTCCAAAAACTATACTGTCAATGGGCCTGAAGGCTGAACTGGAATTAGATTCTCCCTGCCTCCAGATCTTCTAGTTATGCAGTGACAAATTTCATAGGTCTATGATGGGAATATGAAAGCCACAGTCTCATTCAACAACATACTTAATCTACTCTGCTTGAAAAGGGCAACTATGCATTGCAGGCACAGTATGTGCTTTATATTGTCATTGTATGAAAACCAGAACTAAACTGGATTCACAGGTCTACGATTAAGCTCTTACGCAGCAGACCATTTCTTCAGTGAAAGATGATAAAGTCATAAAAGTATTTCATAAAAGGTAAATAACTTATTTCCTTTACACATTGTTTTGTACCACTGGAAAAAATACTCTGACATTATTATATATTTCAGAAAAATGTGGTTAATTTTGCATAATAATTTTCACTTGTTCTTGTATAATTGTCCAGAAAGATGGTCCAACACCCCTTTATAGTACCTTATTCTGAAGAGAGATGTGCACTGATTTGGAAAGGGTGTAGAGGGGGAGGACTTTTCTTATGCCAGGAAATTTTTCTTAGGACTTAAAATGGGCTTTAGAAACGTCATTTTCAGAACATGACTGGAAGTGAGATTGCAGTGCCAGATATCACTAAGCATAAAAGCATATTATATAACTTTTATAGCTCTCTTTTGTGCAGTGCCTTTCTATGCTGATTAACTGGAAAATTCTATCATTGTCATTTTGTGGCCCAGAGTGCAATGTGATGTTATTTAATAAGATGTATAACCTTCCTGACTGCCTATTCTGGTCAGCACTGTTAAATTGGGTGTACATACATTATCATGACTGTGGCAATGTTTTTTGATGATCTAGTTATGGTTTCTAAAATATTTCATTACAAGACGTTGACATTATTAAAAAAGAAATCAAAAGAGAAGGAAGAGAAATGTATTTAACATTAGTTTCATAACCTCTCTTTCCATAGCTTTATAGTACATTTATTGAGTGAGGAAAGAGAAGGATAGCTTTCAAAACTGCCTGGGAATTAAAAACAGAGAAGCCAAACACCAGCTATAGCATTCTTCAGGAATGCTTCAGCATTCTCTACATTTCAGAGAAAAGGAACAGAATCAGAATCACAGAATGGCTGGGTTTAAAGGAACTTCTAGAGATTATCTAGTCTATGTTGCATAGAATGATGTCCAGATGGCTTTGGGAAACTTCAGAGAAGCAGACTCCACAGCCTCTCTAGACAGCCTGTTGCAGTGTTCTGTCACCCTCACGTAAAGAACTTTTTCTTCATATTCAGAGGGAACTTCCTGTGATCCAGTTTGTGCTTGTTACCCTTTGTCCTGTCACTGGGCACTAGTGAAAAGAGTCTGCCTCCGTCCTCTTGACACATACCCTTAAGATATTTGCATGCAGTGATTGATGTCACCTCTTAGTCACCTCTTCTCGAGGCTAAACAGGCCCAGCTCCCTCAGTCTTTCCTCATCAGAGAAATCCTTCCCCTAATCATCTTTGCAGCCCTCTGTTGGATCATCTCAGTTAGTTCCTTGTCTCTCTTATACTGAGGAGCTCAAAACTGGACACAGCACTCCAGATTAGGCCTCACTATGGCTGAATAGAGTGGCAGGATCACCTCCCTTGACCGACTGGCCACACTCTCCCTAATGCACCCCAGGACATCATTTGCCTTCTTGGCCACAGGGGTACACTTCTGGGTCATGGAAAGCTTGTTGTCCATCAGGACCCCCAGGTTCTTCCCCACAGAGACGCTTTTCCAGGAGGTTGGCCCCCAACCTGTACTTGTGCCTGGGGCTGTTGTTCCCCAGGTGTAGGACCCTGCATTGGTCCTTGCTGAATTTCAGATGGTTCTTCTCTGCCCATCTCTCCAGTCTGTCAAGGTCCCTCTGAAGGGCTGCACAACACTGTGATATCAGCCACTCCTCCCAGCTTTGTGTTGTCAGTGAACTCACTAAGAAGGCACCTACTCTTTTACCTAAGTCATTGATGAATAAGTTAAACAAGAGTGGGCCCAGTATTGAACCTCAGGGGACACCATTAGTGACAGGCCTCCAACTAGACTTGTACCCTTGATCACAGACCTCTGAGTTCTGCCATGCAACCAGTTCTCAGTCCACCTCACTGTTCATGCATCTAACTCACACTTCCTGAGCTTGGTATGAGGATGTTATGGGAGAGAGTGTCAAAAGCCTTGCTGAAGTCCAGGTGGACAGCATCCACAGCTCTCCCCTCATCTACCCGGCCAGTCATACCAGCAAATAAAGCTTTCAGATTGGTCAAGTAGGATTTCCCCTTGATAAATCAATGTTGACTACTTCTGATAACATTTTTTTCCTCCACATGCTTAGTGATGACATGCAGGATGAACCATTTTAGCACCTTTCCAGAGACGGAGGTGAGGCTGACTGGCCTACAGATTTCTGTGTCTTCCTTCCTGACCTTTTTGAAGGCTGGACTGACACTGACTTTCATCTAGTCCTTAGGCACCCCTCCTGTTCTCTGTGACCTTTTAAATGATGATGGAGAACAGCTTAGCAATAACATCTGCCAACTCCCTCTGGCATCTGCCAGCACTGGTAGGTGCATTCCAGTGGGGCCCATGGATTTGTGCGTATCAAGTTTGTCTATGTCATCTCTAACATGATCTTCCTTGACTGAGGGAAAGTCTTCTCTTCTCCAAACTTTCATTCTTTTCTTCAGGATCTGGGATTCATGAGACCTGGCCTTAACAGTAAAGACTGAAGCAAAGAAAGCATCCATTAAGTCTGCCTTCTCTGTATTCTCTGTCACCAGGGCACCCACCCCATTCAGCACTAGGCCCACATTTTCCGTAGACTTCATTTTGCTACTGGTGTACTTGAAGAAGCCCTTCTCATTGTCCTTGAAATCTCTTCCCCAATTTATTTCCAAGTGTACCTTAGTCTTCCTTGTCGTATCCTGCTTGCTCTGACAACTTTCCTGTACTATTCTCAAGTGATCTTTCCCTTTTCCCACATTCCATAAACTTGCTTCTTCTGTTTCATTTTTGCCAGACGCTCCTTGCTTATCTATTCAGATCTCTTGTCTCCTTTGCTTGATTTCTTACTCACAGAAATAGCTCCAATATTGAGCTTGGAGGAAGTAACACTTGGATATAACCAGCTCTCTTGGACACCCTGAACTTCTACAGACCTAACCCATGTAACACCTCCAAGTAGGTCTTTGAAGAGACCAAAGTTTGTTCTCTTGAAATCCAGGGCTGTAATCCTACTTATTACTCTACTTCCTTCATACACGATCCTGAACTCCATCATCTCATGGTTGCTGCAGCCAAGGCTGTCCCCAGCCTTCACATCCCCAACCAGTCCTTCTTTGTTAGTGCAGAGCATCTTTCCTCATTGACTCCTCCATCAGTTGTGTCAAAAAGTTATCATCAATGCTCTGTAGGAGACTCCTGGGTTGTGTGTTGTCTTTCCAGCAGATACCAGGGTGTTTGAAGTTCCTCATGAGAAACAATGCCTGAGAGCTGCTTCCAAATGTCTTTACACAAGACATCTCTAGATGTCTTGTCATAAATTTCCTCTTCCTGATCAGGTGGTCTGTACTAAACACCCACAACAGTGTCAGCCATGTTAGCCTACCCCTTAATTCTTACCCGTAAACTTTCAACTTGTTCTTCATCCTTGTTTTATGTCTTCTACTTACTGCTCTATTGCTCATTTGTAAAAACAAACATTTACCATGAAGACATAACTGCCAATTTAGACTAACTAAGACAAATGAGATAATAAGGCCAGTGGCAGCTTTGAGCTGACGGATACAGCTGAGTGCCCAGCTCCAAGTAGAAAGCTTTCTTTTCCTGCCAGAAGGTCTATATGCTAATACTAACTAATTTGCCAACCTTGGCCTTACAGTGTTCAGCAACAGGAGAGTACACTATTTTGTTACAGATATGGCATTAACTTGGATGTAAACTAAACCTGGAACAAGTAATCTATGGAACCTTCTATCTGAAGAGGTGGTCGTCAAAAATGTAAAACTTTGCTGGTATAAATAAATACAAAAATACTTAAGTGTGAAGAACAGATTATTTAAATGCAAGTGATGATGAACAAATGACAAAGTCTACAGTAAATAATAAAAGAAATAAAGCCACTATAGTCTGCACCTTCTTATACCCCTTTGGTTGAACGTCCTTACGTCAGCCTTAAAAGAAAAAGCAAAGCACTTGCCCAAATTCCAGACCCAACACAGACCAGTTTGACCTGATACTCATTTGAAGAACTGTGCAGAGAGAAAACTTTTCAGAGTATTTTGAACATCTTGTTTAATTAATTTCTGTTGCTATTGTTTTGTTTCTTTTTTTTTTTTCCCAAAAGGAATTATTATTTCTCTTCCCCTTAGCCATTCCTCAAACCTCATAAAGAAAATAAGTAACAGTCAGTGGGTTAGTGTCATAGTTTAGGAATGGTATTCGCCAATTTAATGTTCCCACTGAAAACATGTGCTTCTTCCTTCCCCTCCCTCTCTTCTGCAGCAGGCTGGAGAGGAGAACTGGAGGCACAGAAGGTAAAGATCGTGGGTTGAGACAAGGACAACTTACTGGAAACAACGAGACAAGAAAATGAACAGTAACAGCAACAATACTAATGACAGAGGGTACAAGAAAGGAAAGATTATTGCTCACCCCATGCAGAAACCCCCTGACAATACCAAACCACTCCCTCTGCCAAGTTACCTCAACTCAGAAGGGAACCCTTCTCCTCATTTCTGGAAGATAATATGAGGTTGTATAGAGTAACCTCCAGGTTCTAGCTATGCCCTCTCCTGGCTATTGCAAAAACTAACCCTGTCCTGGCTGGAACAAGGACTGTTAGGAATATTGTTAGGGATTCCAGTTAGGAACATTGGTTTATTTTTAAAATTTTTATTATTTTTTTAAATTATTCTTAATAAATATTTTAATGTCAAAACCTGCACTTATAAATTCAGTCAGACACAAGAATGAGAGCACTTGATAAGAAATGTCTTTTTTAAGTATGAAATAACACCCCTCCCTCCCCTCCCAATGAATTAAAATGTTTCGAGGGGTGCTGGTTGACAGTTGGCTGAACATGAGCCAGCAGTGA
Organism: Oxyruncus cristatus; assembly: GCA_013399855.1. NCBI lineage: Eukaryota > Metazoa > Chordata > Aves > Passeriformes > Cotingidae > Oxyruncus > Oxyruncus cristatus. The sequence continues at coordinate 873,679 of VXAY01001422.1, read as the reverse complement.
CCAGGTGGCCAAGAAGGTCAATGGCATTCTGGCTTGTATCAGCAGTAGCGTGGCCAGCAGGACCAGGACAGTGATTGTCCCCCATACTCAGCACTGATGAGGCTGAGGCTGCACCTTGAATACTGTGTTCAGTTTTGGATCCCTTGCTATGAGAAGGACATTGAAGTGCTGGAGTGTGTCCTGAGAAAGGCACCCAAGCTGGTGAAGGGTCTGGAGTACAAGTCTGATGAGGAGCATCTGAGGGAACTGGGGTTGTTTAGCCTGGAAAAAAGGAGGTGACCTTATTGCTTCTCTACAACTACGTGGTGGATGTCAGTCTCTTCCCCCAGGTAACAAGTGACAGGATGAGAGCGAATGGCTTCCACTTATACCAGGGTAGGCTTAGGTTGGGTATCAGGAAAAATTTTCTCATGGAAAGGATTTTAAAACATTGGACTAGGCTGCCCAGGGAAGGGATGGAGTCACCATCCCTGGAAGTGTTCAAAAAATGTGTGGATATAGCACTTCAGGTCATGGTTTAATGGTGGTACTAGGTTAATGGTTGGACTTAATGATCTTAAAGGTCTTTTCCAGCCTTAAGAATTGTATGATTCTACTCTTTCAGGCTGTTGGAAGAAAGTATGATTTTAGAGGCATATTAGCAACATTTTTCCCCCTCTGTGAAATACAACATAGCTGATGTGTAACATTACTTATAACATTGCAAACAAAGCTACATGTTGCTACTAATCACAATGGAGCTGCCAGTGATTTCAATGGCAATTGTGTACATTGGTCAAGGACATTATATAGCTGTCAGCGGTTTAGCCCTGTGATTTCTGCATAGTTTTTATCACCCCATAAATTTTGCTAATAGGTAAGAAAAGTTTGCATAGACAAAACAGATCTTATGACATGGGGATTAATATTAAAATTTATTGCTACACGATAAGAACTAAGGGAATACTTATATACACAATTCTAACTAGTTTTCTTATAATAACAAACATATATTTATAAATACCACCGCTCCTTCTTTTCTTCAAAAACAGTCTAGAGGAAGAAGGGGAAGAAAAAGTCCTTAAGGTAACATTTCCAAATCACTGCAGCTAGAAACTGTCTCTCTCTCTCTCCATTGGAATGTAGGGGAGTCTGCCTCCCACTTCTAGCCACTTGTCTACGGCTACTGAGGGTTTACCATGGGCTTCGAGGAACACTGGTATCACCATGTTGTCATCACGGAGTATAGGGCTCTGTGGAGGTTCCTTCCATGAGGAGTTTCAGGGGGTTTCCTAAGAGTCACCACCCCTGCCTGGGTCACAGGGGTTCTGGGGTTTTTTTGGCTCATTCCATATCCAAGAATGTTCTCCAGTGTTATGTTCTGCTGCTCCAAGTAGTTTCTTCTCTCGCTCTCTGGAATTCTTCTGACTTTCTGCTTTTGGCCAAACGCCCAATCTTGGCTCTTGGCCGCGGTCAGTTACTATAATTCACCACTGCACCCCCATTCGCAGTGAAAGGGGTCATCTTGCAGTCACACCTGGTCCAAAATTGCACCAGGCCCCCCAGTACTGGGGGCTTAGTGTTAGGCTCAGCCCTTGGACTAAGGCCCGAGGTCATGAGGGGCTCAGCCCCTCAATGGAGAGTTCACCGGCTTCTTTATCATTTTGTGGCTGTAATTCTTCTGCAGTTTGTTGCATGCGGCTTCCAGGTGATTTAGTTTTGGCTTCAAGCCATCCCTGCCCTCCTCAGGCCAGATTAGGCCCTGAGAGGGCCGCACGCCCTGGCCCAGCTGGGCTGGGGCGTGCCACCACGTTAACTCCTTAATTTCTTCTGCCCAACACATTTCTTTTCTGGTTTGTTAAATATGTCATTCGTAGAGATGTCACGAAAGTCTTTGATTGGCTACTTGGCTGGAATTTCACCTGGAGTTAACTATTTTCTACCCCGATACTGGGGAGTTGGGTTAAACGATGACAATAGCATTAAACTAGGACATCTCATAGAAAAAAAATACTGTTTATATAAATTTTCAGACTTCTTTCTGAGAATTATCCACACTCAAATAATTGAAATCTAGAAATGTAATGTCATTTGCATCTTACTTTTAATGTGGCCATTATAAAACTCTTCTAATGTAGATCAGTAGAATTAATCATTATCTATAACTAATGCACTTGAAACATATATATGCTGATTTGCTAAATGATCCACAAATAAAATACAGGCTTTCTCTTATGAAAAACAAACAACCATATCAGGTATTTATATATCTGCCCAGTTACTTAAAGAGAACTTCAATATTTTAGAGTTTTTTGTAGTTTGCCTAATTTTCTATAGTTTCACTCTAATCTACTGAATTTTAAATGTTATGCAAACTAAATAATGAAAAAATAAACTATACACATTGCAGTGAACAAAAAGAAAAATGTATTCTAAATTTTAAATAACAAAATTCACTAATGTAATGTGGTCTCTGAAGTATTTCTTATAACACTTTGTCTTCTGATATATTAAAATGATTATTTAAAATTATAGAGTGAAAAACAGTATCTCTTACACAGACTTCTAAACTAGATGAATGAAATATTCTTCTGTAAACCTTTCAGTATTCCTGCCCTCTTACTTAACAAAGAGGGGAAACTCAGTCATTTACTGTGGAAGAACAAGTTCACTATGTGTCCGCAATTTATATGAAGGTTTGATTTCAACACTAACAATTATAGCAATAGCTGTTAACTCTACCAGTTTCTGTTGTGTTGCCATCGTTGTGGAAGTTGCTAAACCTTAGCAGTTTTAAACAATTGCAATAATAGCTTGTAATCATTATGTACATGCAGTTACCATCATTATATCTCGAATCAGTAACGTTCCTGTCAAATACTGGGTATTGAGTACTGAGACAAGAATAGGTCAATCTGAAGACCTCCAAGGATAAAGAAGTCTCCCATTAATGTGAAGGACTGAATGGAAAAAGCTTATCAACTAACATTTGATGTTGCATAGTGATTTGGCTCAGAAGGTCATGAGCAGGACTAATTTGGCATAGCTGTTGCCTAGTAACTTGCAAGAAAGTTATATATATGTATATATATATATATATTTGTATATATTTGTATATAAAAATTTGCTAAACCTAACAGTCAGACCATGCAAGACGTGTATATACTATGTTTTTCTGTATCAAATATGAAAAACTTTCAGAAAAAAATCACCCAAATACAGGTTTTGAAATAAAATGGTACAATGATTCTTGTGATCAGAAATGAACACATATTAAATTAAATAATACAACTCTTTTGAAAGAGATGGCTACTGACATCATGTTGTGTTCTTTGGCCTGATAAAGCGCAGCAGATTATTCAAGAATGACTACAGAGCATAATGCAATGGTATGGGAAATTTTATGATTTGTAATTCAGTATGATTCTTTGGAAGACACTATACTCCAAATTTGAAAAGATAGATGGGAATCTATCAGTTTAACTATGAGTTTTATATTTCCTGGTCTTTCAATTCTATAATTATTTTTGTCAATCTTACATGTCTATTGCAATATTTTCTCAGTACAATTAATATGAAGAAGGCTAGCACTGGGAAAAGTACCAATTACTACATAATTTCAGGAGAAACAATTGTTTTGATGATAATTTTCTATTTAGTTATGGTTTAAATTCTAAGAGTTGGGGAACTTTAATCTATTTAAAATACAGTACATTAATTGTGTGTATATTTTTAATTGTAATAGGATGATCACATATGCGAGGCATTATCATAGTTTGAGCAAATTATATCAACATAAAAGATGTCAATTTACTGGCATTTATGATTTTTTTTTAGTACCCCATTGACCAGCAAAAATTACAGAAATCATAGTCAAATCTTTAATGAGGAATTAGTCTGGTTGTTTTATGGTCTACTTGTGGACATTGCAGTATTATTATCACTCTCCTACAGTAAAAAAACTAAAATATGAATAAAAAGTTTCAAACTGCTGACACGTTTCTAACTTCTACTTTTTAAAGTAACAAAAACTTTGGATCCCCCTAAATGAAAACTGACAAGAACCTCTGATATTTTCAAACAGCCAAATAATGCTTTGTGACAGATATCCGTCTTTCTTCTGTTCTTGAAAGAAGTGCAGTGGAGAGAGGACAGAAAGCATCTTTTACCTTCCCTGTAGCACTGCTAGTTTGTACAGAGAAGGAACTAAGGAGATAATAATTGTGAAATCCTAAGATATTTCTGTCTCAATGAAAGCAGAGATTAGCATTCAGTTCAGCAGACTAATTTGTTTATAGGCTGCTTTTTGGGGTAAAGACTAGTGGATGGTTTAGCAACTAGAAAGTAGTATAAAGTTTAGAAACCATCTAACCAAATTAAGATTAGCTGGTCTGGGTGATTAGTTAGCAAACAGCTAAGTTAAGTTTCTGCATTTGGATGAATAATTACTTGACTGTACATTCAATGCAGAATGAACTGGAAGAAACAAAATAAATATTGTGTGGAAGTGATAAGAAAAAGGAATAGAAGAACTCCCTTAAGAGAGAAAAGTATAAACTAGTCATAAATGAAGGTGGGAAAGAAACATGGAATCATAAATTGGCTTGGGTTGGAAAGACCTATTTCTAACCCCTCTGCCATGGGTAAGGTCACTTTCCACTAAACCAGTTTGCTCAGAGCACACCATTTAACCATGCCTTCAACAGTTCCCAGGATGGGGTATTCACAACTTCTCTAGAAATGTGTGCTAATACCTCACCACCCCATATTAAATATTTTTTTCTTAACGCCTAATCTAAACCAAACTCAGTTTGGAGCCATTCCGCCTTGTACTATCACTACATGCCCTTGTAAAAAGTTTCTCTCCATCTTTCTTGTAGACCCCCTTCAAGTACTAGAAGGCTGCAATTAGGTCCTCCTGAAGCCTTCTTCAGGCTGCACAATCTCAATTCTCTCAGCCTTTCCTCACAGGAGAGGTGCTTCAGCCATCTAATCATCTTGATGGCCCTCCTCTGGACTTGTTTTAACAGGTCAATGTCCAAAATGACATGGTGCATTTTAAATGAGTACTATTTTATTAAAAATAAAACCAGTGAAAAGTATGTTTGGAGAGAGAGAGAGACAAGAGGAGTGGCTGTTTGTAGAGTGAAGGACAACTGGTGAACGTTGTCCTGATTTTCAAGAAGTGCAAGAAGGAGGACCCCAGAAACTATAGGCCTGTCAGTCCCACTTCAGTGCCTGGTAAAGTCATGGAGAAGATTATTCTGGGAAGTATTGAAAAACATCTGAAAGGAGATGTGGTCATTTGGTCATAGCCACCACGGCTTCATAAGAGGAAAGTCCTGCTTGTCAAATCAGATTTCCTTTTATGATAAGGTAACCCACCCAGTTGATCAAGGGAAGCCAGTTGATGTATTTTTTTTGGATTTTAGTAAAGCCTTCAATACTGTCTCTCACAGGATCCTTCTGAACAAAGCGTCCAGCACACAGCTGGATAAACACATCATGCAGTAGGTGAGCAATTGGCTCATGGGTCGAGCACAGAGAGTAATAGTGAATGGGGGAATATCAGACTGGTGACCTGTCTCCAGTGGGGTTCCACAGGGCTCCATCTTGGGTCCTGTGCTCTTCAATACCTTCATAAATGACTTGGACACAGGACTGGGAGGGATACTGAGCAAGTTTGCAGATGACACAAAACTGGGAGGAGGTGTTGACTCCCTCCAAGAAAATCACCAACCATATGAAGTTCAATAACGGAAAGTACCGGATTCTGCACCTGGGATGGAGCAATCCTGGATGTACATACTGACTGGGGAATGAGATGCTGGAAAGCAGTGTTGCAAGAAGGGACCTTGGCGTCCTGGTTGACAGCAAGTTGAATACGAGCCAGCAGTGCCCTGGCAGCCAGGAGGGCCAACCGTGTTCTGGGGGGCATCAGGCAAAGCATAGCAATAGAAGAAAAATATTAAGCTGTTAGAGAATGTCCAAAGGAGGGCAACAAGATGGTAAAGGGCCTTGAGGGGAAGCCATATGAGGAGTGGTTGAGGTCACTTGGTCTGTTCACCCTGAAGAACAGAAGAATGAGGGGAGACCTCAACGCAGTTTACGACTTCCATGTGAGGGGAAGAGGAGGGGCAGGCACCAATCTCTTCTCTGTGGTGACCAATGACAGGACATGAATAAATGGTCTAAAGTTGTGCCAGGGGAGGTTTAGGTTGAATATTATGAAAAGGGTCTTTACCCAGAGGGTGGTTGGGCACCGGAACAGGCTCCCCAGGGAAGTGGTCACAGCACCAAGCCTGACAGAATTCAAGAAATGTTTGGATGATATTCTCAGGCACATGCTGTGACTCTTGATGTTGGTCCTGTGCAGGGACAAGAGTTGGACTCAAGGACCCTTGCAGGTCCCTTCCAAGTCGGTATATTCTATGATTCTATGAGTCTGTAATAAGAGAAAACAAAACAATCTCAATTTAGAGCACGATTTATCGCATTTTATAAACCTTCTGTACTAGATCTTGTTATTAGTACAGATGAACTGAGCTCTCTATACCATTTATGAAGACAAGCAGAATTCTCCAAGGGTCAGTTCAGAGAAGCAATTTTATACACATATTTTAAAATTAATTGTGTTACTGCCTCTAACTGCACCTTTCTCATTATTTCAATAATTGAAATCTAGACAATAAGCTCAGATGTAGACATCAAATACATATACCATGTAAAGTCTAGCTGTCTGAAGACAAGATGTACCCATCACTGCCTGGTCATATTACTCATTTGGAGTATTAGAAATCATATGCTCCTAGAATCATCAAAATTATTGGAAAAGAGAAACTCATTTTAATTACATGCTCCATTTACTTTGGACAACATATTTTGCTTCTTCCACCTATGCATGTGCAGAACTGAGCAAAAATGGCAGAAAAAAAAAGAAATTAAATGAAACATCTGGTTTCCAAATTATATATATTCATATATACGTACATATATTTACTTTATTAGGAAAACATAGCACGCAATTCTGTTAAAACAGAAGAGTTTGCATATAGAGAACACTTGCATCATGTGTGACGATGATAGTACTGCCAGTTTTTTAGGCTTCCCACTCCTACTTTTGCAAGTCACTGTTCTCAACTCCTTACAGTCCTAGGAAATTTCTGCTGTTCAGTTGGGTTTTTTCAAGCTGACTGAAAGACTAGGTGATATTAGTGGCATCAGGAGAAGGGTAGCTCTGATGATTTTCCTGAAAACATCTGTGGAAGAATCCCTAGGGGTGATCACCATCTACACATTGCTGGTAGGGTTTGATTTAGGCACCTGCTGCTCACATGATTGCTGTTATTACTGTTTGATGGCTTCTGACCATCTCAGACATAGTTTTGTGTTCCCCCTGCCTTACTGGCTGACCACATCTGCAAAGACTCAATCCCCTCTAGTGACCCACTGATGTTAACAAACTTACCTGAAAAAAAACATGGCATTTTTCTTATTTTAGTATTGTAGTTTCATACTTGTAAAAAAAATAATGTTTAGTAATGTAGAAGTGACAGCCTTTTGCACCTTTGTCTTCTTTTTCTTTTTTTTTTTAATTTTCATGAGTAGAAGGGTGCCTTTACTCAGTAGTCTACCTCCTAAGCAATTAACTCCAGCATGAGGTAGATACTGAGATTGAACAAGGGTGTCTGAAAATGGGCAAAAAGCAATTATCTGAGAATAATGCTGTAGTGGGTTTCTGTAGCTAGCAGGGGAAGTGTGGGTGGGGCTACAGGGGTAGCTTCTGTTAGAAGCTGCTAGAAGCTTCCCCTGTCTAGGGGAGCCAATGCCAGCCAGCTCTAGGATGGGCTTCCTGCTGCTGGCCAAGGCCAGGCCAATCAGGAGTGACAGTATCGCCTCCATGAGAACATATTTAAGAGCAGAAGGCTGTTGTGCATGTGAAAAAATTCCAGCCAGGGAAAAGTGAAGTGAGAAGATGGGACAAAAATGCAGACACCAAGGTCAGTGCAGAATGAGGGGCAGGAGGTGCTCCAGGCTCTGGACCTGTGTCCCTGCAGCCCGTGGTGCAGCCCATGGTGCAGCAGCTGTGCCCCTGCAGCCCGTGGAGGACCATCAGGGTGCAGAGACCCACCTGCAGCCCGTGGAGGAGCCCATGCTGGAGAAGGTGGATGCATGAAGCAGGCTGTGACCCCATGGGAGGCCCAGGATGGAGCAGGGTCCTGCCAGGGACCTTGCAACCCATGGAGAGAGGAGCCCAGACTGGAGCAGGTTTTTCCCAGATAGATCTCGTGGCCCCTGTGGGGGACCCACGCTGGTACAGCTCATTGGTGAGGGACTGCACCCCATGGAGGAGTGACCCACGGGACAGCAGTTTGGGAAGAACTGCTGCCTGAGGGATGGACTCACACTGGAGAGGTCTGTGAAGGACCCCATGGGAACAGGGGGAGGACTCATCTCCCTGAGCAGCAGCAGAAAACAACTGACTGTAGCCTCCATTCCCTGTCCCCCTGCGCTGCTGGGAGAGAGGAGGGAGAACATGGAAGGAAGGAGGGGTAGTAGGAAGGTGTTTTTTAGACTGTTAGTAATAAATTTAAGTAATATCCCCCCTCTGAGTCTGTTTTGCCCATGGAAGTAATCAGTAAGTGACCTCTCCCAGCTCTTATCTCAACTCATGAATCCTTAGCTGTTTTTTTTCTCTCCTCTGTCCAGTTGCAGGGGGCAGTGAGAGACTGACTTTAGTGGGTACCTGGCATCTGGCCAGGGTCAATCCACTACAAATGCCCACAGAATAGTTTCTCCAACCCTTAATACAAACTCATAATAAAAAACCCTGTTGTTAGGAAGTGGTTTTTATTGAGTTATATATTTATTATTAAAAAATCATTCTTTAATGATTTTTTTTTCTTGGCACTTAAAAATGAAATAAGGTATGCTACCTCACACAGTACTCTGAGGTTTTGTGCAGGAGTGGAGGTGTAGACAGACAGACTGAAGCTGTACCATTTAGGCTGCCTTTAATAACATCACAATTTTAACTTGACATTGCTTTAGTGAAAACTGTTACAGTCCAGAATATAAATACAATAATCACATATATTGCTTATGGTTATTTGCCTTTTAGTTAATTACAGCTGTGGACTTTTTAAATGGACACATAAAATTTAAAATGAATTGTTGGTTTGGCAAGAGCTAGGCAATTCCATAATCAGGTTATGATTTTAGTGTGCTTGTTTCCTTTGGCTAGTAAGCTCTGTTTAAAACATTTTTATATATATATATATATATATGTTTTTCTTACATACAGGAAATGTTTAGGACCAAGTGCAAAATAAGCACTTGACATATATGCTTTTAGTACTGTGTAGTGACACAGCTGTGTCACTGCTGTTCTTGCTCATGAAGGCTGATCTTATTTTACTCACATTTGCTCACACTTGAACAATTTCATGGAACTACAAAAAAGCAGAATTTCAATGCTCATAATAATAAACAATCTAGAAAAGAACAACTGGAGAATAAAGAAGAGTTTTTACTTCAAGCCTATCAACTCATAAGATTTGGCTTTCCATGTATTTTGCTTAAAATAGAAAAATTGTTTTCACTGGTGTTTATGAAACGCACATGACTTTGCTATAAAAAAGAATGTTTTATTTTCTTTGATCCTTTCTTACTGTAGTAGGGTTGTACAGCAACATACTGTTTTTATGTTGTGGTTTGGTTTTTTGTTTGGTTGGTTGTTTGGTTGGTTGGTTAGTCTTGTTTTTTTAACTATTAGTTCAATAGTAAGCTGTACATAGCAAAGACTGACTTTCAAAAATGTTTACAATTTTGCACCAATCAAATTATGTTATCATCGCTGTAGTGATGCAATAAACATAGTACTTACACCAAATTGTGTACTTTCCACAGAGCATCAGTGTTTCACCATTTGCAGCATTACAATATTTAGTATCTTGCAGTTCTCCTTAAATTTTGTTTTGAAATTTGCATCTAACAGAGAAAACAACTGTCTTTTGGCAGTTCACATTCTAGAGCATGATGTTTCTTTCTTCCCCACAATATACAAGCTTGCAATTCATAAAAATTATAGAGGTTAACAGTTTGTCTCTGCGTTACAAAGCACTAGATGTAGTTCTTCGTTGCAAATTGAGTTATCACTGTAAAAAAAATAATAAATCAAGGTATTCAAAATATAATTAAAAAAACCCAGAGCAAATAATTATAACCTGTAGCTCTGTTTCCAAATGTGTTGAAAGCCTACTGGGCAATTATTCAGCATTCTGCCCCCAACACAGACTTCTGTATGCAACATTATAAATCTGACTGAAAACAATGAGAATGACAAAGATAGGACATCTCTAACTACCATATAGTGATAGTCAAGTCTAATTTCTGTTTGTGTATCAACCAATTATATATTTCTATACAAAGGCAATAGTTAGCTAATCTAGTGGATCAGGAATCGGTGTTCTTAACTGTTTATGCACAGAGCTGTTTCAGATTTTTCTTTGTTAAAACCAACTTCTATATGAATTTATATAGTAACACATAAAGTATAATTCTTTTAATGTAATCTAAACATACCAGAGTTAAGTTTGTAGACTTAAACTATAGTTTAAATATCTACATTCTCCCTGTAATCCCAAAAGAGAGCTGGGCATAACTGATCACTTACTTCAATAAAATAATCTATTGATGAGATGAATTGTTCCCTAATTGTCACTCTGTCTCCATTGACAACAGAATTAGCAGAAGATTCTACCTTGCTTAGGTAAATATAATTTTTTTGACAAGTAATCCCTCAGGGAAAGAAAGTGGACCTAGAGTTGCACTGAGAATTCTTCATACTCAAGAGAAAATGCACACAGAAAATAAAAACTAGTATCAGAACAATTCTAGGGAAATGAGAGGGCCTTATCTGTATGCAACCATTTGGCTCCCAGAATAAAATCTATAATTTTTCATCAGCTGCTAAACTTCCATGTACATTTTAAGGAAAAAATTCGAGACTAGGAAACATGATTTCCACTAGCCAGCATAGGAAGGAAAACACACAAATCAACCGGTTGAAAACAGCAGAAGGAACTCAGGCATTTCCTTCACTGCCCAAAATTCACTGGTTATTTAAGATGGTGATTGAGAGGGTGACATTTTCTCCTTTGAGGTTGACAGTATTTCTCTGCGTGGGGAACTGGATCTTTTCCCCCTTTGTCTCCTTTAAAATATGTCTGGAAGTTTTAGTGTTGTCCACCTTTCATATGATAGCCTAGAGCACATATTTAAGATGTGAAAGATCTCATTTCTGTGGCTTCTTCAGCCTGAGGCAGTTCAAACCTGTGTTTCCCAGGAGAATGACTTAACCAGTGGAAAGAGGGGGAGATTTCTCTCCATCTCCTCTGACGGAGCTTTGAAACTGCAGCTGAGAATTGAAGATTTATGGAATGAGAGAGAATGAGCATAACAAGTTCCTAGACTCTTAACATACTGATGGGACCACTCATCAATTAATTTCTTTAAAATTTATTTTATTTTATTTCTAAATTATGAAATGGGAAACATACAGGCTGTTATAAAAGTAGAAATCAGATTTAAGGAGATCCTTCTTCTCAAATTAGTAGTTCAGTCATCTGGCTACCATGTCATGACCCTTCTTCTATCTTCCATATGTTCCTAAAAGTATTTCATATCTGTCTGTGTGATTCTACAGGTTTAGCAAAGGTGGAGAACATGCGTTTCTTCTTTCCCAGAGTAATGGTTTGTTCTTCTCCTGGGAAAGGAAAAATTAAGATTTGAATCCAGAACAAGTATTTAGAGACTTAAAAGGATATATAATCTAGTGTTTTTCCACCTTTAAAGTAAACTCTAATCACTTATTTATTGTGCAAAAATTGAGCACAAAAATTAATTACTTTCCTATCAGTACCCCTATATATTACCAGGTGTTCTTCTACCAGAGATTTTAAAGAAAAATTGATGTGACCAGTGCTCTGAGCATAATTAGCTCCTATAACATGGGTGGTAAAAAACTAGTTCAAGCACTTCTCAAGATGTAGGCACAAAGCTTACGCAACTACTTTGTGTGATGCAGTCATAAGGAGGAGGGAGTCTTGACAATTCTAGTCATAACCAGCTGTAGAATTCTGGGCTTGTAGCACATTTTATATCCATACCTTTTTTTCAAGTACATACAGAATCAGGCTGTGTTTTAACTCACCTTGAATTTGGCTTTTGAATTGGTCATTGAGCTCAGCTGCTTATCAGGTTCATCTTCAATACCAATGTTTTAAGAAGAAAATAATTGTTTAAAGTCACACTAAAATTGTAAAAAAAAAAAAAA
>VXAY01001422.1:814197-861328 GCA_013399855.1 Oxyruncus cristatus | reverse complement strand
AAAAAAAAAAAAAATTCTTGGGAGATAGCTGAAATATTTTTCTAGTTTCTGATATTTCTTGAATATGTGCGTAACATTGCACTATATTTTAATTTAATTTTGTTAAACAAGCCAGAATGTCAATCTCTCTGGGGGTTTCATGGCTTTCGCATTTGGGTCTCTGATTATATTAGAATAAATATGTACATTAGTGTCGTGTTAGTAATAGATCTGAGAAATTAATTTTTTTGACAAAAAAAAGAAGCAAGAAGTGCTATTAAAATATGACCATCATAATGTAAATGAAAATATTTTTGACTGCATATGAAATAAGCCTTTTTATTTAAATTTTTTATTTTAATATTTTTATTACAAATGAAATTATGTTTCATAATGACACAATTCCACTTATTAGATATTTTTCATATTTCATATTAAAGTGATTGGCCAAATTAAAATTTTCTTCCTTATCATTTAGAAATTTTTCACAAAAACCAAGAAAAAGAATTTTAATGTTAGATTTCATAGCCACACACATCGTCATCACTTGTAATTATATGTACCATTCAATTCAGTAACACTATAATTAAGGTTACTTGTCCTCATTATGTTCACGATTCCTCTCTAAATAGTACAGGGCTCTGAGACATATGCATCAGTCCTGTTTACTCCAAAGGAACTTAGGTCTTGTTGAATCAATGAGGATGATTACAATGTTAGTTCAGACATATTTCTTGAAAGAGTTCCTTTCCTCTTTCACTTTTTCATTATTCTTTGATTTGTAGCAAGCTTATTTGATGCACTTTCAGGCCTTTCAAAGCTTATTTCTTCCATACTTAAAAAATTGTGTCTACTTTGGCAAAATATTTTAGTGTTTGGTTTCAGAGAGATATCCCTGTACTGCAATTGTCGTTATACATCTGGTTATATTCTATCCTTTTTGAAGTTAAACTGAAACCTCATTTGTTTCCTGTGGTGGGAAACCCAAACATGGACCATATAAAGCCAAGGAGTGACTTGATAATGAAAGAAGGAGATTTACTCAGTTAGGGAATCCTATTCTGTTTACCTCATTGGTGGACATCAGGTGATGGTTACAGAACAATGTTAATTATAAATTGAAAAAGAAGGTTACATATATACAAAATGATATTCATGTTTTGATCAATTTACCTTTAGAAAGTTGTAACAGAGACAAGCAGCCTGAAACCAAGGATGTACTAATTAAGTTATACAATGGAAATGTTAATCAGATACATCAGAGAAGAGAGGAAGAAAAAAGAAAAGGTACATACCTTAATTAGTGTAAGGAGGCTGTGTTATGTTTCTTTCTTACAGTGAAATTATATAAAATTCTACTAATTTATTTGCTGAGGCTCTGTCAGAGACAAATATTGGAGCCAACAATGTGCTAATTAAAAGGAGTACAACAAAAAGATTAATAAAATCTTTACAGTGAGGTAAATAGAAGGTAAAATGAGCTCCCTCCAAATCAAGAATCTGTCTATGGGAAGATGACGTTCTAAAGGAGAAAATAAGTAAGACTTTTATGGTGTTTCCAAAAGGAATCCCTCAGACATGATATCCAGATTAACAATGGGTATCTTTTGCGTTTCTAAAGGCAGAGTGATCATGCTGTGCATGCTTCTGAGAAGTCTTTATCTCATTGTTCCAACTCTCAGATGTTCCTGAAGAGGAGTCATACTGAGTGCTTGAATTTTAAGGGCTGAGGTGAGCTGTGGAGTCTGCCTTCTGAGAAGGAATATAGTAGGGTGGTGACACCTTGCTCAGAATATGAAATTGGAAGCTAACAGAAAAAGTGTCTATCTTGGACAGGTACTGGTAAGAAAACAGCTGAGTTACTAAAATCACATGACTCATATCTTGATCCATGGCCAGATGCCCAGACTTGTGGGATAAATCAACACAGAACAAGCACTATCTTAGGTCTTTGTGACCCAAGTGATACACTGGGCAGTGTGAACTATAGAAAATCCAACTGAGCTTTACATAGAAATCATACGATTTGAAGATTTATTTTAATATTTTTGTTAAAAAAACTCTTAGTTTACCACTGCAAATATATAAATAAGAGATATTTTCTAAAAATGAAAATATTTGGGTCACAATTTATTACAGTTGGTCTACTTGATCTGTATTATGAATAACTGAGTTATATTCTCTCATAGAAGTAGTTGAACTTGTCTAAAAGAGCATAGTGTTTGGTTACTTTAATAAGTTAATTATTTAGATTTTATGTATTCACATATCGTAGACCTAGCAGTAGCAAAAATATCCTATGGCAGTCTAACAGTTAAACTACCTATGTGGTGTAAAAAGATAAGGAGAAAATTACTTAAATGAAATAACAACATCGTCTTTTTAAATCATATTCCTTTAGGGATTATATTACAAGCAGATTATGGATGACTCCTTACTTACACACAAGTATAACATGGAAATTGATGTATAAGCTTTACCCCAAAATAAAAATGAATATTTTAAGACAGCTTATATTGTGCACATTTTTGTGATTGACTGTTCACACTCTTAAAGCATAAATTAATTTCAGTAAATATCTTCCCTAAAGCATTCTAAACTGCCAGCTCATGGTGATCCAAGTTATGTACTCTGAATAATTTATCTCCACATAAAACTAACATAAAATTTGGTCTAGCAATTAGGATGACAGTCTCGTTGTTGTCACATACTCCTACTGGACAGTGAGACTGATATACATGCTGAGGACCTGATGGACTGTTTAACAACAAGTCTATCTGCCACTGACAGAAGTCTACTCTGGTACCGTTCTGTGAATTATATAGGTCAAAGACTTGTACAGCTTGCTTAATACCTCAAAAACTGTCTTTATGTGCTTTCCTAAACAAGAGATGGAAGTATGCTTAAGCTGAGTTTGCATCCCCTGTGTGCTAGATGTCTGTAAATATTTCATTGAATAAGCTTATTGTCAGGACATTCATGAAAGCAAGTTTTAAGACTGCATAAAGGAATATGGAAGTTGGACCTTAAAAAATGACTTCTTGTCCCATGAATTCAGTTCTCAGAATTTTTCATCTAATTAGGAATCTGACTAGTGTAGACATTAAAATGAGCAACATACTTCTTGAGAATATTCTATATTTTACTATTTTCAAAATTTCTCTGTATTTTGTAATTTTTATCACTTTCCATTAAGTCAGAAAGAGTAAGAAAAACCAATAGCAATAAAAGAAGAATGAAAAAAAAAAAAGTGAACATGTTGAAGATTCTTCACTTTGAATAATTCGAGTTTGACATAATTTATCCTTTAATTTTAAATGCTGAAAGTCAAAACACATGAATTTTCTCCTAACTCTTGCATATGAGGAAAGTGAATCACCAAAAATATCCAGTCTTTACTAGGATGCACAGAATAAGCATATTTCCTTGAAAACAAGATACAGACTCCTGGGGCAAAAGATAAGTTTGAGCTCACTCTTGCAAGTAAATGTATCATATGAAAAAATAAAAGCACTACAGCCTTTGAATATTGTTTCTGAGGTGAAATTTGTGTGTATATGTGTGTATACAATTGCATGGCTCAATTCTAACTGAATATTTCTAGTATTCTGGTATATGTTTTAACTAGGTAATGTTAAAACACCAGTGCTTTTAAGATCAGAAGAGACAATTGTAGCAAGTTAGTAAGAATTTTTATATGCCACTAAACTTCTACAGATTCACTCAGGTTCAAAAAAAAAGGGATAATCCTTTTAAAGGAAAAATGGATAATCCTTTTAAAGTATTAGCAGTTAACATCATCATGAATGTTCACATGATATACTCCAGAGACAATATCTATACTAGTGAACACAGGGCAAAGAAACAGCCCTGGAGCACCGGTATGTGATGATCCATAGTTTTGCATTTTGATGCATAATATACAGGGAGGATCTGGGGAAAAAAACATAAGCTAGGGACTTTACCCAGTAGCATACTGGTAAAGCCATCTTTCTCAGGGAGAGGGAGACACTTCAATCATATGGAAAAGAGCTATGCTTCTCCCTCAAGGATCAGAGAATGGCCTATGGCCTTTCCCATGTATTTTTATAGACATTACTAAAGACTAATGTTTGTCAGTACACTGGGGAAAACCTGATGCCATAGTTTTATTACAAAAAGTAATGGATTCTTAATTTTGTTCCTCAAATACCTAAGTCTCTAATAACATATGAAATTACAACTGCAAGGTGTAATTTCATTACTATATTACAAAGCTTTTTTCTAACAGTTTCATGTTTCTCTTGTTGCTTAGCCATAGATCTGGTAGTCTGTTTATTTTCACAAGGACTATGTTGTAGGAAGACATCTACAGCCTGAGACAAGCAAATCTCTGGATTAAAAAAACCAAACCCCAAACAATTAACTGAGAAGAAATACAGAAAAGGATGTCTTTTAGAACAAGATAATTCTTTAATATTCCCGGACTTGATTCCACATACAGTTTATTCAACCTGAAATAATAAATTGGCTAAAAGTACTGCAATGTATTAATATTTATATTTTGTTATATTTCAAAGTATAAGAAACTATGTTCATTGTTGTTGATGTGTGCTATTTCTGTTTTGCAAACATAGAAGCTAGGTGCATATAAGAATTTCACAGCCTATTAGAAGAATTCTAAGTGCAACCTCGGAAAGAAAAATATAATTAATTGATGGCTATACTGTACCTTAACAGCCGGCTCTGCGTATTTCTTCTAATTATAGCAATGGATTTCCAGGAGAAAAGCTGCTCAGAATGGATATGAATTTTTTTGTTTGAAAACAACACATTGCCACAATTGTCACAGGTTCACTTGTTCTAAAAAACTAAACACTGCGTGGGGGGGATGTTGAATGGGCATGTTGGTTTTTGCCTTCGGTATTTGACTAGTACAAAAGAACCGGCCAGCAGATTTGACATTCCAGGCTGATGTCCCTGGAAAGTCTGTGGCAAGGGGCAAGGAGTCTCTTTTCCCTCTGCTGGAGAATGACAGACAGTTCGTTGTTGCTTGAACTGAGACAAGGTGTGGGTTGGAAAAACTCGGAGGCTGCTTTGTTCTCAGCCTGGCTGCCTGGCTGGTTTGTTGGTTTTTTTTCCTGGCCCTGTTTTTTTCGGCATCCTGTTTCTGCCCCCAGCATGGAGCTGTTTGGACTTCATTGGAGAGGAACTATTTGGAAAGTGGGTCACCTTTTTTCCCTCCTTCACTCCCGTGTTTTTTGGCAGCGGTTTTTGTGCACATCAGTGAAGGAAGGGGAAGTCACACGGCCAGTCACAGACACCGTGAGTTCCCTTTGGGAAGAACCCTTCTTTCTCCTCTTCCCCTACCTGGTGAGGGGGGAAAAAGTCTCCATTTTGGTCCCCCCAACACATCCAGGGCCCCTATGTGGCGACTGACAGAGCCTAACAGCGCCTCCTGTTGGCCAACCCTGATCACTGCAGGCTCTGCAACACCAGCGATCCAACAGCGCCCCCTGCTGACTGTGGTTAGAATTGCACCAAAAAGCGCAAACTGAACTGTTTACTTTTCATTGAAGGGGATTTTTGGGTAGGGGATTATTGTTTCTTTGGGGTTTTGTTTTGTGTTCTTTTGTTGTTCTGCCAATACACATATATCCTTTAATAAAGGGCTGTTATTTTTTCCTTTCTCCACATTTTCTCAATTGGAGCCTCTTAATTTCGGATTTAAAATTGCTTAGAGGGAGGAGTTTTGGTCTTCCTCAAAACTCATTCTCCTTAGCAAAACACTTCTGTCTCATTAAACTGAGACAGACTCAGACTGCTCTTATTACCATGTTGGAAACTTGCAATTAGAGCTTTGATTAAGTTCCCATTTCTAGAAGAATGAGAAGACCGTTATATGACAGAAAATCAAAATTTATAGAATCATTAGGGGTTTTTTCACTTCAGTTAGTGAGGTTCTACGCCAAGGGATGAAGTACAGAATGCATTAACTGCATTTGTTAGTGACCTTTTCCTGACAAAAAAAAAGAAGCCAAAACCAAAACAGAAGCCGTCTTGGTATGTAACTTCACTAACCAAAAAGACAACACGCAGCCCATTCCTTAGGTCTGTTGACAAATTTTCATATTCTTGAGCTGTTTCTGCAGTCATCTAAAGTGATAATAAAAGACTTTCTTTCTTGCAATACTTACTTCCTTTTCAGGGAAAAAAAGTGAAAGAATGTAATTTAAAAATTTCAAGAAAGATTATTTCTATTCTGGTATCTAGTATACTGAATTTAATTTTGATCCTTTGGACTCAGGATAATTATCTAGGATTTATTTTTCTGAAAAAGAGATCTAAATGTGAGTCCAAACTTCAGGCAGTTCCAACTCATGAAAGCCTATTAATCAGAAGATTACAGTTATTCCCTAAAGATAATTATGGTTTTCAGGCAGGTCATGACATGCCATAAAACAACATCGAGGGAGATATTACCCTTTACACAAATTACCCTTTTTTTCCTTTCAAAAGGATCACCGATGACATTTAAGAGTTGCAAGTGAATTTGATATTGTTCTGCTGCATGTAAATATGTAAAAGTTCCTGTCAGTTTGCTTGCAAATGGAAAAGGATAAAAAAGATGAATAATACATGTCAAAACCAATGCAAGCATAGTTATGTCATCTTTTAAATTAGATCTATTCAGATTTAAATATCTGCAATAGATCATGAATATTTTTGTATTCAACGGTGTTTTACAAAATGTCCTAGGAACAAATGTTTCACCAGGCTTGTGTGAATAGAATACTTTATTCCTGTGTGTAAAGCAATCATTCTGCTTTATCATTCATTGGCTGTTGAAAATTAAACCTGCAATCAAAGTCCATTCGCAGTATTACATGTTGCTATGATCCCAGTCACATCTATGGCACTTTAGAGAACTTCCTGTGAGCTTCTGATGTAAGGACTACCCTAACAAAACCAGGGGAACTTTATTTACTTTTTGGATTTGCTTCCATTCCAGCATTTTTCACCTTTAATCTCAATATAGTACATTCTTATCTACAACTTTACTTCATGAATTATTTTGAAGGAATCCGTAATATTTGTTACATCTCTTGATATTCCAAGATGAAAGATGCTATAAAAATGAAAAGTATTATTGCTATCATTCTCTAATTTAAGAACATGGAGTCCTTCATGCTTTAACTGACTTATATGTGAATTCCACATTTTTTGTCATTTAGCAATTATGCTATAAAACTTAAAGGCTTGGAACTAATCTTTTTCATTAGCACAAGTATTTTGATATGAATATTTTGCCAATACAGTTAAGTTTAATACAAGAAATTAGAAACTAGAAATTAAGCCATTTTGACTACCCATACTTTGTGTAATTTGAAATTGAGTTTGTTTGACACATAATTGCTTTCTTGCTACTATTATATGAGTTTAAAGGAAGGTCATGTGTAGTTCTGGACTATTACTGTTCTAGTTATTAAAATCTTTTGGGAAGTGGATGGACATATCCCTTATGGTGTCACAAAAAGGAAAAAAAAAAAAAAGAAGGAAAATAAATTAATTTTAGACACTTTCTAACGCAAAAGTACACTGCAAAATTCCTAGCAGAATTTATTATGTGCCCTGAGTTGTGTGTTTCTAAATAACCTGGGTGTAGGTAAGTAGCTCAATGCTGTTGTGGTGTCTAAATACAAAGAGGATTTTGAAATATGTGTCTCAATCATCTAGATCTCATGAAGATTTATTTGATGGGTATGCTCTGAGTATTCTAAGTACACAATGGCAAGTGTTTATAATAGAACAACGATACAAAATTTCAATGAAAGAGTAATTATTTACCTTGTTAGAATGTACTAATGCTGTTATATAGGAGGGTTTTTTAGGGGTTCTTCTTCCTCTTCCATGTCCTAGAACACTCTTCTAGTCACCAAATGACAGAGAAAGAACATATGATTATTTAGCTCAGTAACTAATGATATAGGCTATTTCATCTCCTGTTCAATATATGTTTGGCATTTTAGGCAATGATTAGAATCCAAAGGAAAGTACACGATATTCCAAGAGAAAAAAATCCAAATCTCTCTTCCTGAACATCTCTTGGCTCTTTCCATTAGTTTGGAAAGTCATTATTCACCATAAATAAATTTGTGATTCCAAATTTTTTGTAAAAGAAATGTAGGCACATTAAAGATACCTGCAGAACTATGTCTTTGAAAATGCTCCCAAAGAACATGACCTCAATGAAAGGATCCTAAATTAGAGATTATGGAACCAAGCAAAGCAATTCTACTGCATATCCAGCTTCCCTTTACTGCAAAATTGCACAATCAAAGCCTATGATAATCACATTAAAACAAAACAAACCCAAACAAAGCAAAAACCAAAACTCACAAAACAAAAACCCAGTGATGAAGATATAACTTAGTACTGAAAAGAGGAGAAAAAACAAACTCCCAAAGGGATGATTAATCTCTCAAGAAAGCTATGACTGGAACTTAAATTCAGGAAAATACACATGTCCAACATAGACTTAAGTAAGAGCCATTAACACATAAAAACAAAGTGCAAAAGGAACCATTCAATATTTTATTCCTTTTAGTGTTCTGTTAGTATTAGTTTAGTATTTATTTCAAGGTCAAGCCAAGTTTTAAAACTTACTCTTCACCAAAGTTATATGGCCTGTTTATTAAGTGCTATTAAAGATGAGCTGTTTCTGTCCTGTCTCTCAAATACATACATACCTAAACATTGCCAGCTGTAAGAAATTCCCAAAGTGCTTAAGAAAAGAGTTTGTGACTATGCATATGACCATGCATATGACATATGCATCTTGATCCACTGTGGTAGAATCATGACTAGGCTTCGCGAATGAAGATTTGAGGATTCTACCCATGCTTGCTACAAGCACGTTGATGGCTAAAAAGGCCAATGTGAGATAGACAAGTCCGGTTGCAAAAGGCACAGCGGAGAGTCTCCTTAGGCGGTATTGGCAAGACTGTAGTAGAATATGTTAGTCATTACTGTGGTGGACACTACTGAAACAATTTTCCTTACAGAATTTGTTAGTTTCTTGAAGGCTTTTATTATTCTCTGGAGAATCTCTTTCCTAGCAGGGTTAAAATAATCTTTGCTCTCTTAAGAACACATACTCCCCCTTTATGAACACTGTATCTTGTTGTCCTGAAAGACAACAACGTTCATACCGTATATTTTAAAATAGTGGAAAATATTTTAATCACATACAAATCAAATGTGAATGTCGTATTTGAAATTTTAAGTATGGTTGAAGTACTACCAAATTCCAAAGCTCACCTATGTACCTCAAACACATTCTTCAAGAAGGTAAAATCCAAGATAGGCATCAACTGTCCTCCACAGATGTGTCCAGGTTTTCACAAATCCTAGTTCAGGGACCAGACAGCTCGCAAGGACAATCTAAAAGTAATGCTCTTTTCAGTTGTTCTCAAGCATGTACGTGCTCTGACTGCAGATTCATAGCAGTAACTGTTTGGTTTTTTTTTATATATTGATAAAAAATCCCAGTTAAGACATGTTAGCAAATTATTTGTCATCCATGTTGTCAGAACTAAGACTTGTGTATTGCAAGACTGATTTTACTAACTGTAATGAAATCTAAAAGCAGATTTCTGTTATAAATATTTATAACGAAACATGGGTCCCAAAATGGTCAAGTGAATGGGACCTTTGGACACCCTTTTGACCTCTGATAGCTGTAAAAGTATGTCAGTCTGCCAGTTCCAGTTCATGTACAAATGTTGATAATAGTAGACATAAGTTAAGGCCTACCCAATTGGAGGGAAGATTTCAGTGTATTCCAGAAACTGAAAAATGTGTCTTACAGAGTGATTTGAAATCATACCTTGAGATGGAATAAACCTTAAAGACCATCTGGTTCCAACCCCCCTGCCATGGGCAGGAACACCTTTCACTAGACCTGACTGCTCATGGCGCCATCGAACCTGACATTAAACACTTCCAGTAATGGGGCATCCACAGCTTCTCTGGCAACCTGTTCCAGTGATTCACCATCCTCACAGTAAAGAATTTCTTCCTAACATCTAATTTAAACCTGCCCCCTATGAGGCCATTCCACCTTGTCCTGTCACTACACACTCTTATGTCCTCTCTCCTTGCTTTTTGTAGGCTCCCAAGCCTTCCTTGTATTATTAAAGAAACGTTAGGAAGTGACTTAACAGACCTTTTTAAGTCACCTAGAGAAAAGATTTATTATATTAAAGATTTTCTTAAAATATGGAAGCAGATCAAGAGCATCTAGTTGGAAGCTGAATGTATACTGCAATTCATTACCGAGGTATTTTGAGATGCATTCTCTCCATCCTTGAAGACTTTTAATTGAATGTGAGGATACCCAACATGAGACAGAGAGTAAGAATCTCTGTAAACTGTATTGCATGCTAGGTCAGTTGATAATAGAAGTCTATTTATTTTAAAACCTAGGAATATGTAATTAGCATTAGTTACTAGACAGCCACTACTGGGGAATAATGCCTTGGAATATACTTGTTACTTCACAGAATCACAGAATATGCTGAGTTGGAAGTGACCCACAAGGTCCAAGTCTTAGTTTTGCACAGGCCCAACCCAAAAGTCACATAATGTGCCTGAGAGTATCATCCAAGTGCTTCTTGAACTCTGACAGGCTTGGTGCTATGACCACTTTCTGGGGAGCCTGTTCCAACACCCAACCATCCTCTGGCTGAAAAAGCTTTTTCTAATATCCAGCCTAAACTCCCCTGACACAACTTCAGGTCATTCACTTGGGTTCTGTCACTGATCACCACAGAGAAGAGATGGTGCCTGCCCCTCCTCTTCCCCTCATGATGAAGTTGTAACTGCAATGAGGTCTCCCCTCAGTCTCCTCTTCTCCACGCTGAACAGATCAAGTGACTTCAGCCACTTCTCATACAGCTTCCCCTCAAGGACCTTCACCATCTTATTGCCCTCCTTTGGCCACTCTAATATCTTTCTTATATTGCAGTGACTTGTTCCTGTGCTTACATACATCAAGAAGACAACATACTTTCTGTTATTTCTAATCTGACAGGTTGTCAAGCCCTTAAGACTAAATAATTTTTTAAAATAATTTTTTAAGTCCATCTCACAAGCTCTCCAATGCATAGTATTTTATTGCTATCAATAAAAGGCAAAACACTTTAATGGTGTTTTATATGATATTGACCAGACTATTTTATCTGAAGAATTTGCTTGGCTTCTTCCTATTAGTCACTGATGACACAAAAGGGGACAGAAGTTTCACAGAGGTGGGGGAATAACAGCTCATTAATAATTTAGATACTCAGTTTCATAATTGCATAAACCTTGTAGCTAAGTACCTCATAAGCAATTTGTTCCACCACATAGGGCTGTAGAGAAACATGATATTTTTCCTTCTATTATATTTTGCATATGCAAATTCTAACTGCAGACCTCTTTGTGTGTGTGCATTTATTTCTTTTCTGTTTATTTGCTTTTAGCAGAAGTCTCTGAAATCTCTGGCTTCTTTGATCATGCATTTTTGACAAGTAGCTGTTGTTTGTTGTCCCACTCTCCCAGGCTCACATCCTCTACTGTCATATGTCACTACTGGTTGTGTCAATCACGTATCTCCACAACAAGTGCTGTTAGAGGAGTGATAGTTAAAATGTCTAATCAATTTAAAAATGTATGTTATTACCCCATAACATTAAAATCCTCATAATTGTTGTAGCATTATAAATGTGTTTAAGTCCAGCATGTGTATTCTGATGAAATTGCATACATAATGGAGATTTTTAAAAATTGCAGATATTCTGAAGATTTTGCAAAGGCTGTGTCTATTCCTTTTTTGATAAGTTTTGAAATTAGAATGTGGCAATATTCTAAAGCTCAAAAGTTTTTAGTAATGTCTGGTGGATGGAAAGGGAGAGAGAAGTAATATTCCGGGAAAGACAAATAGAGGAGAATGAAGGAAGTTGTGTTCATGCAGGGAGTACAAACATGAATAGTTTTGTATTATGTTGCTGCAAGGAAGTTCCATTAGGATTAGAAATTTTAGATGAAGAAAGAAACATCCCATACTACTCTTGATGAATTAGGAGAAACTGGTTTCCCATTTCTTTTGGGAACTGCATGTGCTGGTTTTGGCTGGGATAGAGTTAATTTTCTTCACAGTAGCTGGTATGGGGCTGTGTTTTGGATTCGTGCTGAAAACAGTGTTGATAACACAGGGATGCTTTAGCTACTACTGAGCAGTGCTTACACAGTGGCAATGCCTTTTCCATTCCTTACTCCACGACCAGCAAGTAGGCTGGGGGTACACAAGAAGTTGACCGGGGACACAGCCAGGAGATACAGAAAGATCTCAACTGAACCAAAGGGATATCCCATAACAAATGATGTCATACTCAGCATATAAAGCTGGGGCAAGAGGAAGGATGGGGAGCAGAGGAGTGATGGCATTTTTTATTCCCAAGTACCATTACACGTGATGGAACCCTGCTTTCCCAGGGTGGCTGGACAACACCCCACCCATGGGAAGTGGTGAATAAATAACTTGTTTTGCTTTGCTTGCATGTGGTGCTTTCGCATTACATATAAAACCGCCTTTATTTCAATGCACAAGTTTTCTCTTTTATCCTTCTGATTCTCTCCTCCTTCCCACCATGGGAGAGTGAGTGAGTAGCTGTATGTGGCTGAGTTTCTGGTTAGGATAAAACCACAACACTGGCAAACTTATGTAGCTGCTTAAAAAATCCTAATATTGGCTCTAGAAATGCGTTTACATTGATTTGCAGTAAAGCACAGCAAGGTAACACTAAACTTTTGAGTGGTCTCTGCAGTATATTTTCTTGTTTTGGGTGACTGGAATGTATACAGTGGCTGTTGTAGTACATCACTAGAATTAGTTTCCTGGGATTAGCACAATGCTATTCTATGAATCCTCCTTTCCATTTTATGACTTCTGTGTGACTATTTGTTTATAGAAAATCCTATTAATCACCTGGATTCATTAGAAGTCTGCCTAAACAGCACAGTTCTGTCTGATTTTCTTTACCATTATTTTTAGAACTGTGTATGGGAAACCAGAGTCTATGCAGTTTTTTATTCAGTGTGACACTGTCCTTTGAGAGGTAGACTAGATTTACATCAAGGTTGATTACAACAAAATATGATCAAACTGCTAAAAAAATGTGTGCAAAAATATCCACAGCTTTCATTGAAAAAGATCATTTTGTACAGAAAAGTTGTTTGGTCTGGGACAGCAGGGAAAATATTTTGAAAATGCTATTCCAGAATAATGATATTCAGGCACTGCCTAACAACCCATTTCAACATAAAGGTTTGGAAACACTCTAGAGAAACCTACTTCTGTAGATACAGATTTAAAACAAGCTTTGAAACTTTTTTCCTGCAAAGTCATGTCTGCTGTAGGGAAAACTTGCCTTTTCCTCACCTTCCTTTCCTCTCCCCCTCACACAAGTTATATTAGGAATGTATTCAGCTGAATAAAGCTGCTAACTGCAGCCTTACTTACGTCTTTTAGCTACTTGCATGGAAAGTTACATGGTTGTAAGAATTCAACTAACATAAAGGTCTTTAAATATGGAATACATAATTAACTATTTTCACATTGAAACAGGAAGGGTGTTGTTCTTAAGACTTAGAAGTATTCCTATTTTCTTCTAAGTGTGTGTGAGGGGGTGAAGCTGTGAGTTCACTGTATCCAATGGAAAAAAAATATTAAAGGGGCCAAAATAATATTTTGAGTTTATCATGTAATAATAGAATGGTTTCTGGGAATAATCTTTCTCAAAGCTTTTTAATTTTCACAGTTTATTATGAGTTAACAGTGTTTTCCTTGGTATAATAATTACTTGTTTTCCATATATCTTCCATCCCTTATTCTTTCCCACTTTATTTTTGAAGTTTAAACCTCTGGATGTAGATTTACTCATGTTCTCCTAAATATTATAAAAAGAAAGACTCTAAAGATAAATAGCTTGTATTTCTTCTGCACTGTGCAAATATCTAAATCCTTTGACATAACTAAAGCCTCCATAAAATTCCAACTCCATGGACAAAATCCAGAAGTTCCCCCCTCTCTCAGAAAAAAAGCTGTATCTGAAGTAAGCTTTCTAGTAGAAGTGAGAACTAGAGGAGGTAATTCAACTAAGTGAACTGACCTCTGAGGAACAATATAAAGGTATGAGATGCATACTCATAAATCCTTTTCACAAAGAATTAGTAGAGAAAGAACTGTCTCTCAGTAATGTCATCTGAATAGAAAGTCATATTTTCTTCTTTTTTTGTGTCTTTCAGTCAACTCAATATGTTTTAGTTTGTTTATTATTTTTATATGTTGAATTAAATGCTCAGTTTATATAAGTTAGTATGTCAAGGTTGTTGTATATTGAAGTATTTTGGTCCATCTGTATTTAACTTGTAGATGGGAAAACAACTAAATTTACAAATGGAACCATTCAAAACAGGGGTCATATCTACTGAAAAGAAGAAGTTGCTTAAAACACTTCAATACTGATCATAATGGATGAAATATATTATGAACTATTATTTGCCCCAGTATTTCAGTGACTTTCAGGTCATTCTGTGCATATTTTGGGAGATATACATGAGACATCTTTTGGAATAATTTCAGTAGAGGAAGGACATAGTGTTAGGTAAGTCACATAATGCTTAGTTTTCTTGACTCTTGAGTATGCTGCCCCAGTTTCTTTGCTTTCTTATCATTCATTACTTATATTGAGATAGCACCTCTGAGGCATAGGTGTCCTTTTTTGTGTTGTACAAACATAGGGAAGAGAAGTTTCCTGCTGCCTTGCTTTTATCATTCAGGAAGTACTGAAGTGGAGTCTGAGTAAGCAATTCATGGAGGGTTTTTAACCCCTTTTGTCCATTTTATGAGTGATCATGGCTCAGGGTCACGCTCTCTTTGTGCTTTAGTTTCCAAAGCATGTAAGTATTTCAACCTGAAATTATAGAAACTGGCCAGTTCCTTACACCTAAAGCTTGTTTTCCATACTTCATAATCAAACCAACCCATTGGAATTGTCTGAAAATACACACTGGATCTTAAGGCTCAAGGTCATAATCATAATTACATCACGGAGAAGTGCAAATAGTATTGGGTGGAACTGCGATCAGAACAGAAAAGTAACAGTTCTACCAGAATACATGGTTTCTGTCAGCCCTCTAATATATAGTTTGGGGCATCATTTGTGATCAACAGCTTTCAAACATTTCCTGTGTTCCCTGCATTAATCTACTTACCTGGCATGCAAGAACAGCAGCTTAAAAGCCTGTGATAATAAAACCTATTTGAGATTTCATCAGTGACTCCTGCCATGATTTGTTGAGTTTTTATCAGTCAAATATATATAAATTCAAGGGAAATGGATTACAATTTTAAATAGCTCAGTGATATTTTTTCTTGCTACTGTGATTAATAAAACTGTCCACATGAGGTCAAATATCTATCTAGTCAACATACTATTGTAGATATAATTGAAATTTCTTTGTCATTTTGAGAAGTTTTATTTGACTTTGGATAAGGAGAAAATAAATACATGGGGGGGTGTTGGAAGAGTGTTCCAGTCATCCAATGATTTCCTTTGTATTTGATGCACAAGAAACAAAGTTTATATAAATTATTGCAATTTTCCCCTCCCCTCCCCTCCTCTCCCCTCTTTTCCTCTTCTCCGCTTTTACTTATTAAAGTGGATTTTTTCTGGACCCATGAGTTTTTCTCACTTCTCTCGTACTGGTTCTCTCCCCATCCCACTGAGGGGAGGTTAAAGGAATGGCTGGGTGGGTGCTTAGTTGCTGGACAGGGTCCATTCATCACTTTTAGTTACTGGTTTAGATCACATTGCCAAGCACAGCATAACTGGGGAATGCAAGGTAGCAAGTCTCAGGGGGACATATCCCAAGGATTAGTATACTGATGTATCTAAGACTTAAGTTTCTGAATTTGCTGAAGTTTTTGTTGTTGTTGTTGTTGTTTTGTGGGGTTTTTTTGTCTGTTTTGTTTTGGTTTGGTTTGATTTGTTTTTTCTCTTTGTTCTGCATACCCATTTCTTCTTTGGCATTTGTTGAATACAGTTATTACTGGTGAATTAAAAGGATTAAAAGGTAAATCAGAGCCCAATTTCCCATTTTATTGATTGTAAAGAAATGTTCAAATGACCATTCACCTACCAAAAAAAATTAAGTATCTGTTGTGTTGACTATAATTTGCTAGCACAATAAATCATAAATAATGGGAGCTTGTCAATCCTGAACAGATTAAGTGTTACTGAAGGTGAAAGGAAATCAGTGTGAAAATAAATTTTACTCATATTTGGAGAAAATTTCCCTTTGAAATGAGGCTGACTGGAAGATTATGAAGTGAGGTGACTAGTTTTCAGTGGTTCACTGCTCTGCGAAAGTGCATGCACTTAAATTAGGACATAACTTTATTTACTCATCTGGGAGACATTTGGCAAAAAGTATTTTGCAGGTTACATTTGTTGTTTCCTTCTTTCTACCTAGTGAATGGCTGTTAGTACCTTTTGTGACCCATCACAGCAGGTGCCTGGCTTTGCTTGGACATCACTGCCTTTTGCTACTGCCAGGGTTGAAAGTTCAGTGAAGAAGGTAGGCACTTTGCTGTAAACGTTACCACTAAGTTTCCAGATCCTCTGATGTGAAAACAACGATCCTTCCCTGATATGCCAGATGCTTCCAAAGAGCATGTCATATGGCACAAACTGGCACTAGGGACTAGTGTAACTGGTTTCTCTTGCATGGGTTCCTATGTAAAAACAGTTATCTTCCCAACAGGTGTTTAAAAAACAATCAACTCTCAAGTAAGGAGTTATGTTCATCCTTCCTAAAATTTGATGTATATCATAGTTTTGATTTGCAACTACCAGTCTTTATTGGAGAGACTGATTGGTTTTTTTCAGCCTGCAGAAGAGGGAACACCTTATTGTGGCCTTTCAATGTATAAAAGGGGCTTATAAGACAGATGTAGAGAGACTTTTTCCAGGGAATGTAGTGATATAATAAGGGGCAACAGTTATAGACTGAAGAGGTTAGGTTTAGATTAAAGAAAATTTTTTTATGGGAAGGGTCATCAGACACTGGAATAGTTACGTGGAGAAGTTGTGGTTGCTCCACCCCTGGAAGTGTTCAAGGTCAGGTTGGATGATCAGGTTGAACAACCTGGTCTATTAAAGGGTATCCCTGCCCATGGCAGGGGGATTGGACTGGGTGATCTTCAAAGAGTCCTTCTAATCCTAACCATTCTGTGATCCTATAACAAGTTTTTTGTCTTGCCACAGCCTTGTCATGGCTCATTTTGATTCTGCATAATTTTAACCATCTTACAGTTTTCTTCAGTCACATAAGAGTTATGCATTGAATAATAATTGAATTTCTTCTTCTGTGAAACTCCAGATGGCAATTTTTCTGTCTTTCTTTCTTGTTATGCTAACCCACATTTAACATGATACTAAGCACCAGAGTTCTGACTCAATGAGACCGGTACACAATTCTTATTCAAAAGGACTAAAAGCAAGGGCTTTACCTGTATCTTGCATACATTTAAATGATGGTGACTGATAAACTGCAAGTCCTCAGTCTAGTTTTTTGACTCTCAGTCTTTCCTGTTCATTTCCTTCAGGTACCCATGGTTTAATCCCATGGGTTTGCCCAGCTGAAAGGGCCCTATAGTTTTCCTGAAGGTGGTTCCACTTTGTATGTCCTACTCTACTCTTTTAAGAAGTGTCTACATTAAAATAGCTGTGACTGTCTTGAGATGAATAAGTAATGCTTGAACAGCTTCCTTCACGAGTGAAGTAACACTATTTAGGCTTGAATGTAATTTTCAGAAAGTATATGTATTTACATTAAGGACACTGTTTTATTCCCTAAAATAATTACCTATTACTGTCTATGTGTTTCAGGAAAATCAGTCTGGAAAATAAATAGAACTTTGGATCAAATCAGGCACTTTTGAAAATGACATCAGTATAATTTAAGTGAGTTATCCACAGACCAGTTTAAACTATAAGGGCTTTTAAGTTTCTGAGCTCCAGATTTTACTTTATGGCAAGTTCTTATACTGTAAGTGCACAAGAGACAACATGATGTGATTTCAAAGACTAATCTTGGCAGATGTTGAGAATTGAGATTACTTGTGAATTCAGCTGAACATGTAGTTTGCTATGTAATGCTTTTGTTCATGAATTGCTTTTCATTTTGTTGAAAATATGCATATACATACTCAAATACAGTTTTGAAAATGAAAATATGAACTGTTGAGCAACTTAAATCATAGATTAAGCTAATCAATAATGATTAAAAAAAAAGTTGGTTCAGATGAATGACAATAGCATCTTTGCAACACATGAAGCTTTTAACTGGTTTTATTCTGTATATAAATTATGTGTTTTAAACGTTCATTTCATTCTAACCGTATGTCATTATGTCAGAATACAGCAGACGTACAGTTGTGATACACACGTAGATGAACGACTGTGCATATTACAACAATGTAGACGTAGCAATAAGGGTTATATTACTGGCTATTGCATTGAGGATAATGAAGTGCTCATTCCATTAAAATCCACACAACAAGACACACTTGCTGTAACATGTTATGCTAAGTGTTTTAAAATCAATCATCTTAGGCTCATGCTTAATTATTGTATGTTTAAAATAAATGATGGAACATAGCCATCAGAACAGGTAGTCAAACAATTTTTACTTTTCAACTTCATAGTTAAATATTTATTTTTAATTGTAAATGCTATTGGAAATTTCAAAACAAAAGCTACAGACTACTTTTTATTAAAGGAAAGCATGCTAAATTGTTAATTGTATTTTTAGATGTTTTATACAGATAAGACAAAAACACTTTTAACAACAACAACAAAAGTTTAAGTAGTGTAGTAGTTTTAAATGCTTTTATTAACCCATTACTGCCTGTATTGTGTTAAAATAATCTTACTCAACCAAAACTTGTTAAAAGAAAATCAAACAATAGAACCAGTGTATGTGTATTTCTACTGTAGCCATATTTGATCAGATAGCAACCCAGATAGTGTGTGTTACCTTGAGCTCAAATTTAATTTTTTCTACAGAGCATACATATCAAATAAACAATAATTAATCCAGATTTTCATATTATTCAATTAACAGTATTCAAAATATTTGTAGTTTTTAAATATCCGGTCAACACAGGACAGTTTGCACAAAGAAAATCACAAATATTATTATAATTTAAAAGAAGAATTTTCTTATACTACTTGTAGTGGTCTAAATGAAAACAACAAATTTAGTTTAACTAAATGAAAATAAGGAAGTCTGATATTATTTCCCAAAATTTGTCTCTAAAGGATTTAGATCTCAACTACTGAACTGTGTCTCTTGAGCCACATCACTAAAAATGGGATGATGACCCGGTTAGATAGCTTTCTTTCAATTATTTTCAAAATTTTATAACAACCTTGAAGACGGTTAGAAGTGTATAACAGTATTCCATAAATCTCCTACCTCACAGCACATCCTTTTCTCAAAATAGCTTAAGATGATGACAATTATAGTGCTTTACATACTGATAACACATTTACTACCCAACAATTTTCTGAGTAATTTTAGTGGAATATTAGTGAAGTAATAAACATCGTCTGTATCCACCTTTTAGTTCTTGGCTTATACTGTGGAGCCCCTCAAATTTTTAGTGTCCAATGACAACAGCTTGCTGCATTATATTTCATATTTTTGAGCTATTAAAATCTTGATTTTTAATGAAAAGTAAATAATTTTTCCTTGTGTTCTATGGCAGTTTCTAAATTCTTCATCTTCAGAAAAAATATCCAATTTCAATTTCATTATTTAAATAAGGTGATATAATATTACGTTATGTACAATTTCTTCTCCTGCTGCCACAGAGGACAGACTGGTAAAGAGATAACAATACAGGCCAGAAAATGGGATAAATTATCTGAGAGATGTGGACATTTTTAAAGGACTTGATACTTTCTTTTCTTGCTTTTAATTCTAGAATGTGTTAAAAATTGTCCTGTGAAAAAACAAGAAAACTCATTTTTCAAAGGCATTATAAATTTTAAAGAAAAAGAACTATCTGCCATTAGAGTTTTATTAACTGAAAAAATGGAGAAGAGTTTCAAATTGCTTCATCAGCCAGTCCAGTGTAGTCCATGTAGAAAAAACCAAACATCAAAAAAACGACACATTTTTTTTAAATGTAAAAGTTAAGCCAGGTCTGCTGTATTACTTACAAATAAGTCAACAAAGGCTATGAAAATATTCTTGTGAATGTTACAGGATCCCTGACTTTGTATTGCCACCTCCAGATCAGAGAAATTTTTTTCCTCATGATCAGAGTAATATAAAATAAAGAAATAAGATTTGTGAGCAACCCGGAGAGCAGTCAACATGTAAGCTTTAGCCATCAGAAATGGCTAAAATAGGGATGAACTTCTTTCAGACTGGGAAGAAGCAAAGCAGATGGCAAGGAAAGCAGTGTGTAGAGCATTTGAGAAGGAGGGGTTGGAAACGGGCTGAGACGAAGATGAAACTTTTTTTTTTAATTTTATTTTTAAAGTAATGCTGAGCTGTTAGAGTATGATCAAAAAAAGGTTGTAAAAGTGAAGAACATTTGAGGTTTACTGATTAGGTGGAATAAATTACACAGACAAAGTAATGATAGAAAACTTATAGCACCATAACATTTAATGTTTCTGAAAGCTCAATAAAAGGAGACAAACGTTTCTCAAGGAGAAATAGGCAGCATTCCAGGTGTGCGTAAGCCACTGAGACAACCTTCCCTTTTCCAGAGACAAATACTGAAGGTGAGTCAATGTATTTCCCTTGACTGTGAGGTTCTGGAGAAAGTCCCAAAATGAATTAAAGAACAGAAGAACACCTTTTGTTTTTTTTTTTTTTTCCTATTCTTTCCTCATAACTTATAAATTGAAAACTTTTGACTCTCTGATAATTCTAGACATTCTCTGGAATATAAAAATCTGTTGCTGCAAGAATAGCGAAAACTAACTTGAAATAAATGGGAAGTAGAACTAGGTGATATATATCACAGATCTTCCAAGGTCAAATTAATAGTAAAGATATTCAGAGGAATTCTGGAATTTATTCTGCAGAAACCAGAATCAGGAACATAAGGATTCAAATAATAACTGCTCCAAAGGCCACTGTTACATGAAAATAGGAATAGGATCTTGTTCTTGGGTTTTTTTGCAAACAGAACACTTGGCTTGCAGCAGAAAATCTAATGTTTTAGGAGAACCAAGCCCATTACAGCTTCTACTGATGGTCTCTTTGAAATAGTGAGAGAGCATGGATCCCATTGGCATCTTCATTTTTAAAAATATCTGGGAGTATTCATTGCATCTCTTCAGGCTCTGCATATTTTGCCAAATGTTTGACTTCAAAAGCAAATATCTGGATATGGACTAAGCAAGAGCTGCAGGATTTGGCATATAATGAAAGCTTAAAGACGCATTTGAAGTTAAGAACATATCAATTTTACTTGAAATTCTGCCTAAAAATTAATTTGTGAATTTTTCAGATATGTTATTTTTGTGTCACAGTGTCTGCAAATCCATTTGACAGATTACAGCCCAAGGAGAACACTAAGCAGGTAGGAAATTATGAACAAGCCTTTTCCTTCTGATAGTGCTCATGTATGCTGATATAGAGAACACCAAATCTCAAACGTCTTTGTCATTAGGTAGCCTGTTTCTTCTGTACCCCTCAATTTGTTCTATCATATTCCTGCCCCAGGTTGAGGTATATAAAGCTTAGGTCTGTACCTGGCTGGTTACTTTTTGACATGGTAGATTGAAGCAATCTGAGGATGATTCATTGGCCTCTTTAAGATGCCTAAGAGGCGATGACTGGTCTCTCTAGATACTGATCATTCTTCACAGACAATAGAAAAGCCTGGGGTGATTAGCTCAAAAATACATGCTTAGTTGGATGAGTAGAAGCCAGGGCAGATTAATCCTACCCTTATTTGCTGGCAGCAGCAAGAAGTTTTAACATCTATACAGCTCAGTGAATAATTTCAGATAGGGAATGCATTCAATTAATTTCATCTGTCTCTCATTTCTAATCATAAGCAGTCTTTTGTGTTCTACTCTTTAAAAAAAAGTATTCCTTAGCCTATACATACATTATGACTTTCCAGTGTATAAAACTGAGATGTACAGATTAATTTTTATTGGATATTAAGGTTAAAAACAGACCATGGCACACCTTTTGTTATTTTAGTACTACCTTACTAATTTCCTCACAAAATTCAGGGTTTTTATCCTCATTAATTTTGTGGGTGTAAAGCATTTCTGCAGAATAGCTTTTGAAGACAAAAAAAAAAATAAGGAAAGTTCAGCTGAAACACAGACAGTGTTTAACTGCTTATAGGAGTATGAAAGGTGTTTTAAGATTTGGTTTTATTTCTCATTATTCTAGTCTGATTTGATTGGTAATGAATTCAAGTGATTTCCCCAAGTTGAGGTTGTTTTGCCTGTGATAGTAACTGATGGTTGGTAGTTGGTAATTCTCCCTTCTCTTGTCTTGACCCAGGAGCCTTTAATTATATTTTTCTCCCCTGTCCAGCTGAGGAGGAGAGTGATAGAGCAGCTTTGGTGGGTACCTGTTGTCCAGCGAGGGTCAACTCAGCACAAGATATTACATGCATACATATATATTTATTCCCTTCCATGGTTGTGTTTTATTCCCTTTTGTTGCCCATTGAAATTTTAGGGAAACTCCTTCAAATAATTCCACAGGTTGGTTGAGCTCATTTTCATGAAACTGAGGTATTTCACACCAGTTGGTAATTTGGCCACTTGCCCTGTAATTTATTAGAACAATACTGATTGATGTCCGTTTTAGATGTTGCCCCGGATATTTTTCTTGTTCCAATTTTTTTAGTAGACAAATAACTTTCACTGGAGTAATAACATATATTTAGAAAAACTATTACATTAATGAACTAATGCTGCACAACCTAAAGTAAAAGGTCAAGTAAGTGGCACTACTTAGCTTGGCAAAATAGATACGTCTTAAAATTCAATTAAAAGGTGAGAATATTTGGTGTACATATAACCATTTATGTTATACTACAATGTTTTCATTCATTTTTGAAGGAAGACACACATTTTGAGAGCCTATTTGACTCTGGTATTTTGCTAATGAAATATTAATGTTGAACTCTTGTGTATTTTAAGTGACTTATGTGGTTATTGTCAGTATCAGCTTTATTCTTGAGGGCTGATGCTGTGATATTGTGTTCTATATTTCCTCTGGTGTTTTTATAAATGTTAAGGGAGTACTGCAGAAAGAAAGTTCAATTATTGCTAGGAAGAAAAGAAAATGTGACTATATAGACAGTAAATGTATTTATACTGTACTGTTAGTCAGCAGTGCTTCAGAGTCAAAGATCAGCTCAGTGACATGCCTGTATGGAGTCGCTTCAAAGCCTCCGCAATTTCACTTTGTTTCATTTCAGGCTTTTATAATTTGAAACACTTCAGTCACTTTGATTTTTTTATTTATTTTTTATTATTTGTGCTATTACTGACAGTTTCCATGGATAAGGCAAGTTTATTTAAAGTACTTAATGAGTACTTTTAATAAACTGTAAAGGTAAGAATAAGAAAAATGTAGGGCTAGAAAGGACATGAGAAACCACTCACTACTCAATCCAACTCTGTATTGAAATTGGATTAGGTGTACTGATGTTGTCTCTGACAAGAGTCTGTCTAACTTGTTCTGTAAAGCCTGCAATGAAAGGAATTCTGCAGTGCCCCTAAGAACATTGTTCCAGTGCTATACAATACCCATATGGCAGGAAAAATTATACTAAAAAAAAATCATCATGGAAAAGGATATAGAATATGAAAGCTCTTTCAAGGGGCAAAATAACTTTGCCCAGTGGATAGTCAAGAGTTTAAGCCACAACGTGAAAAAAAAAGAAAAAAATCCCCCAAACCCCTGCTCACCATCTTTATTGAAATGAAATCTATAAAGAAATGTACAGCAAAATGTAACTCTGCAGGAGATGACTTGGCAAGGAAGACAAGATAAATATATGAAATCGTACTTTATTAGACCAGAAATAGTGAAGTCAAGTTCTTAGAACTAATTTTTCATCTGAAATATCATCCTTATAACTGCAGGATGCCCCTTAAAAGTAGAGGTACTGCTTCAGTGTTGAATCAGAGGAGAAAATATTGCCTACTAAATCACTGGTACTATTTCTTGTACCATCTAGTTTTTTTTGGAAGCTTTCCACTTGAGCTGACCTCAACCTTTCTAAGCGACTAAGAACAGTCAAGATAACAGTAAAGGACAGTGTAAGTAGAAGTCTTGTGAATATGAATTCACAATATTACAATAATTAACCACAATTAACTATTTGTTAATGATTATCAATATTGTAATTCATTAACCACAGAAATATTTGGAGATGATTGTGTTATGTGATTTACATACTGCTGGGAATTTGAGATAAAACTCAAAATCAATGTAGAACAACTTCCCTTCTTGGATCTCTTTTAGACAGGTATGAGATACAGTACTGAAGACAATGATAGATGATGGACTAGCTGGCCTGGAGATTTTGGAACTGATCCAGAAAGGCTATGGTGGTGTCTAAAAAATAAACAAGGTTGAAATTTTGTTCCTTAAATTTAGGAGGTCATCCAAACTGTCTAAATTAAAGTGTCTTAGATAAATGTTTGGATAAATGCTCTGAATTTGAAGATATTAAGAAGATCCATCATTGCATCCATGCTCCCAGATTCAACATAGTGTATTAAAAGCAATATAATCAGAATTTTTCCTGAAAAGTGTGAGCTTGGTGTTAGGACCAAATCCTATCAAGTTCAAGTGTTGTGCCTGAGCTAGAAAATGTCAGCTCTTTCCTTGTAAGATCTGATCACTATTGAGAAGCTGGTAGACGTCAACTCTTCTTGTTTCTTTAATTGTCTTCTTGTTTCTTTAATTGTCTTCTTGTTTCCAGTTAGCTTCTACTTAGGTTTCCAGTTTTCTGGAAAAAATTTGCCTGTTGACTCCACTGTTAAGGAAGGTGCCTACTGTTCAGAGAACACTGTGAGTTTGACTATAGCATAATTTCTTCTTGAATAGTAGAGCTCTCTAGCAGTCAGAGGAATTCAGCAGTGGATGTCCGAAGTATGCAACTTTGCCATGCATTATAGACAAATGTTAAAAGCATATCTGCAACCCTTTTGAATGATGTTCAGACATACAATTTTTAAGAATTAAGCCAAAAGTTGGAACTGCCTTCAAATATCACTCTAGCTGGATTAAAAGGAATGGTAATGGTACTTAATTACTCTACAACGGAAACTGGATGACCTAGACTCCCTGTCTAAAATTTAATACTGATGAACAATCTTTTTTCTTTTCCAAATTCTTACTAGTGCCTGATTGATATAAGAATAAGCACTCTTAGAAATTTTTTCCTACTTTTTCTTCTATTCATACAGTTACTTAAATATGAAAATCATCTGTAAAAACTGAATACCAATTAAATACCAATTAAAGTTGTTTATGAAACCTGCAGTTCTACTCATTTTGATGAGTTATTAATGATAGTTTAACATTTAAAATATTGAATCAAGATTTTAAAATACCTTATAGCAGAAAATACTGTTTTTGTATTAGTGTCATCAAACCTTTTCTAAACTTTGGGATATTGAATGTAAGTGCTGGTACTAAGGAAGACTATAATTTTTTTTCTAAAAACGTGTTTTAGTGTGTGCTTTGAAAGAACATAAATATACTTAGCATTCTTCACTTTCCTTGACATTGCACAGTTCATACGTCTTTTCAACAGAGAAGTATAAATAAACATATCGTAAATTTGAATGCACTTTGACTTGAAATGTTGTGATATTTAAACACAGATTTCTGTTCTTTCATGTCTTCAGATTACATATTTGACATCCCCTGTCACTATAGAACTGATCTGCTGATGTAATAATAAATTATGGACAAAATTTACTATAGGGTGTTAAAGAAGATTAAATTTCCCTTTTGAATCAATACAAAGACAGTTTTCAGTTTCACAATATTTAGACAAGAATACCAATATCTCTTTAACTGCTGTTATATGGTGCAGAGGCTCAGAGGGTAAAACATTTACAAGAAAGACTGAGTCAGTTTTTCTGGGTTAAAGATTAGCACCCACACTGAAGCATTTCAGTACATAACTAGTAGGATTACTGGACACCCATGAAGTTGTTTGGTTTACATCCCAGAGAGTAATTTTTTTTTTAATTTATTTTTTTTTTTTTTAGCAGAGCAAGACCCAGTTCTGCCTTTCCTTGCAATTCTTTAACTGTTTTTTCCTTCTTGTGTGGAAGTCTACTTGCTGAAATTCTTCAGACTCCAAACCTGAGTTGCCACAGATACCTCCATGGCTTAACCACATGTACTCTTTCCAACAGTTTCCATTTTTGAGTGCTCTGTTTTACAATATTCTGTTCATGACTTTGTGGAATAAGATAGGGTCTGCTCTGCTAGGCCTGCTAGTCATATCTAATTTAACAGGAATAGAGTAATCCAGTTATCTGTTGCCATAGCTTGCTCTGTCTGCCATGGCTTTTCTAATGTCAGTATTGTACTCTGATGAATCCTAGCACACCTAATTTTTATTGGGTTTTTTAATGTTAGAGAGATGGAACTGATTTTCTAGAACAACATATAGCATTCATAAGATCAAAGCAAAATTTACGGTATGGTTATGTATTTTTTTCTCAGATTTACATCTTTCTCCTACTGATACAATTATTCTGTTTACTGATGTGGAGTACTTTAAGAATGAACTGTACTTACCAAAGGGTGACAATATGGTTGTGAAGTTTATGTTCCCCAATTTTTTCACACATGGCAGTTGTATGTCGAAAAAGTTTTCACAAGATCAAACATATGACACATAATATTTCTCCTTCACTTTTCATCTTACATGACAATGAATATAGTTTTGGCAGCTTTAAATTTAATAAATACAATTTCATATTTATTATGCATTGATAGTAGTCGTTTATATTGGAAAAGACTCAACATAATGAATTTTCCCTCTGGATATCATACTAGACATGAAAACGATTTCAAAGAAATGAGAAAAGATGCTATTTTCCTTCCATGTTCCAGCATTTATATGAATAACAATATTTCTTTTGTTGGACTCTCACAGTTAGTCCTTGAAAAAAATAGATTATTAAATTCTTAGTGTCCTCTCTTTGTTGATGAGATATTTTAATTTCAGTTTCAATTTTTATTCTGTCAATTGAGATCTATTTTGTTGAAAACTAAATCATAGTCTGATTTATAGTGCTCAACTTAGTTTTACCTATCCTAGCCATATTTTTAAAAATTTTACTTCCTAATGTCATTTGATAATTTTATCTGAACTTCAAATTCTGGATTACTTGGATTATTCTAACTGAGGTTGAACAATCATTCATTGCTATGTGCATGGGGTTTGTACCATCTGTGTTCCTTTGGGGGTTTGTGCCTTCATTTGAAGATTGAATATGTTACAAAGCCTGGAGGAAAGCAGGCCAGCTCAATGAGGTTTCAGGGTTCTTTTTATTTTGTTTCCTTCATTAAAACAGGAAAAGTCTGTAGAGGCCATTCTTTTGTTTCAGAGTATTGTAAGATCACTTGGATATATCCATATAATATAAATTATGTGTCTTTTTTTTTTTATAACCCTAAAAATTAGGTGCTTGTACCTTTAACTGTGAAACTGATTTATGCTGCCAAGATAACGCACCTGAAGTACTTCCATGATCAAAGCAGAAAGAACGCTTCATAAAACTCCTAGAAAGAACAATGTAGGAGCAAACCTATTCTTATTTTACTAGAGAAAATAGATGTTTCTGTGAATATTTTGGATAAGACTAATATTGAGCAGGAAGCTAATGACCATGTCAGAATTTAGGACGTTACACCTGACAGCTCAGGATGGATGGTGGTATGGAACATATTCTTGCATTCCTTTTACCCACAAGGACCATACAGGTTGTATGTCTTTCTGTGTGTCCAATGAAATCTGAAATATTGAATCTCTCTGTGGAAGAAGGAAAGGAATAAATTTCTAACACCTTGAGGCCTCTCCTCACCTTAGGAGAGGGCTTTATTGGAAGACCAAAGAATGTGTATTCTTTTTCTATGTATCCCTTGCTCGTATGGCCATTTTTTTTTCCCTCCACACTTCCCCTGGAAGTACCAGAGCACACTTATGTATTTCCCACTAGAAAAAAATATAGTACGTGTACCTACACCATTTTCCCCTCTCCTTTGTATCATTCCCCTCCCAAGAACGCTTGCACTCTCATTTGTCTTCACTGGGCTTCCCATTTGTTTTTTTCAGATTCCTCCGTGTCATTTATTATCTTACCATAAAAGGAAGAGATGGTACTCTCCATCAAAAGGAAGTGCAATACATCTCAGCCAGAGTTATGAGACTGTATAAAATATCATCACACTCTAACTTGAGTCTGTTTTGGAAGTTGTGATCCATCTAGGTCAAATCAACTTAATTCAGAATTGAAATGTCTTTGGTAGTTGTTTTTTTTATTTAGGACCTTCTCCACCTGAAGAAAGTGATCCCTCTGTAATGTGAAATTATTTAATCACTCATCCTCCTTCCTTTTTATTGTTGTGTTTCATAGGGTAGTTTTTCACCAAATCATGTACCTGAGGAGTGTTTTACTCCAGTCTCACCTTTTCGTGTACATTTGGAAGAGTACTGTGTCAGTGAACATGATCCTGACCATACTTTTCACTTTTCATCACAACATTTATCAGTGCTATAAATGCAGATTTTGTACCTGAGACCTTTCATTATCAGGTATGGTGCGGTTGGTTTTAAGAAATTTTAGTACTTTGGTTTGTGTTCTTTCTCTAGAATGCTAAAATTTAAGAGAACTGACACTTCAAGAATGTGATTCAGCTGATGCAATACGGATGTCTAATCTAGGATGAAATCAACTGTTCTCTGAAAGCTGTTTCTTCTCTTCCCATTGACCATAAAAAGAACTGAATGTGGCTAGTTCAGGTGTACATATTTGTCTTGCAAACATTCACATTCAGTCGAATGAATTCACAGTAATGGAGACTGCCTACATTGGAGAAAGTGATTTAGGTTTTGCACTGTCAAATGCCATTTGAATCCCACAGCTATGTGAGATTGGTAGGCACTTCCACTTTGGAATGCTATGGCTCCTGAGTTATTTGTTTACTAAAAAAATAATAAATTGTAGCAGAAATTCCAGGAATAAAGGTGGGAAACCCATGTCTTTCTTTGCCAAAACCAATTGTTAATTGCAAGGAAAGGAACCAGTCACCTTTGTGCTCTAACTCATCCCTTCCTGACTACAATACAGTCCAACTTCAATCTGATGGTGAGAGAACTGTAAAACAGCAGCAAACCTAAAATCAAGAAAAAGAAGTACTTCTTCACCCAACACGTAATTAAACTGTCACATTTATTACCATAGAATGCTGTGGAGGCCAAAACGATAACTGAGTTCAAATACATAAAATTTAAAAAAAAAATATTTAAGTGAGTCTAAGCAAAGACACATTCACAGAAGAGAAGTTATTTAAAGGCTATTAGACACAGTTATGCAGACATTTTGTTAATAGTGTGGACAAGTTGCAGCTCAGAAATCCCAAAGCTGTAGTTTTTTTTAAACTGGGACAACTATCAATTACACTTGCCTTTTTTTTTTTTTTTTTTTTGAAAAAAACCTTTATTTTTGCTCTGGGCATCGCTATACTCAATTTATAAGGAGAGTGTTTCACCTGAGAGTATTGTCAAACTCATAGCCTCCTCCAAATGAGGGTGACATGGAAGTTAGATCCATGTTAATCCAGGTGTAATAAATGGGAAGAAAAAGAAAAAGAGATCAACATGAGCTCAGAAGTTTAAAAACTATCAGGGACTAGATGCAGAGCACTCTGATAGTTCAAATGCTATTAAAAGGCATTTAAAGGACAATGCAATCATCAGGCAGAGTCTATGCCTGATCACAAGTCATAGAATACCCAGAATCATAGAACATCCTGAGTAGGTAGGGACCCACGAGGATCACCAAAGTCCAGCTCCTCAAGTCCTACCTAACTAATTTGATATTCTTCTATGATAAGGTCACTCACCTAGTGGATGAAGGGAAGTCAGTGGATGTAGTTTTTCTGGATTTTAGTAAGGTTTTTGATACTGTCCCTCACAGTAGCCTTCTAAACAAGTTGTCCAGCTCTGAGATGGAGAGAAGATGTTGGCTGAAGAAGTGTGTGTACAGCAATTCTCAAAGTGTTGTAGTAAAAAGTGTTGCATCTAGCTGAAGACCAGCAGTGTTCCTTAGGGCTCAATTCTAGTGCCAGTCCTGTTCAATATGTTTATCAAGTACGTGTATGAGGGTGGAATGCACTATTAGCAAGTTTGTTGGTGATGCCAAACTGGGAGGTACTGTTAACTCTCTTGAGGGACAGAAAGCCTTGCAGAGGGATCTGAATAGATTGGAGCATTTCAGTAGGATGAAATCTAAGAAGTTAAAATTCTGAATTCTGCACCTAGAATGAAGTAATGCTGGGACCAAAAATGAGTCAGAAGAGGAGCGCGTGGGAAGAATCCACGAAGAAAGGGATCTGAGAGTGCTGGTTGAGACACCAGAATAAATATGAGCCAGCAGTGTGGCCTGGCAGCCAAGAGAGCAAGCTGCATCCTGGGCTTCATCAAACAGCATCACCAGCCGATCAAGAGACTAGATTATCCCGCTGTATTCAACACTGGTGTGGCCTTACCTG
The DNA here is from genome assembly GCA_013399855.1 of Oxyruncus cristatus. Classification (NCBI taxonomy): domain Eukaryota; kingdom Metazoa; phylum Chordata; class Aves; order Passeriformes; family Cotingidae; genus Oxyruncus; species Oxyruncus cristatus. The sequence continues at coordinate 830,449 of VXAY01001422.1, read as the reverse complement.
GAGCACTGTGCACAGTTTACTGGTCCCACAATTTAAGAAGGATGTGAAGGTCCTTGAATGTGTCCACAGGAAGGTATCAAACCTGGGGAAGGAGCATTCTCTGAGTGGTTAAAGACTTCGGGGTTGTCAAGTTTGGAGAAAAGGAGTCTAAGGGGAAACTTCATTGCTCTGTACAACTTCCTGTGGAGGGGGAGGTGCTGATCTCTTCTCCCTTGTATCCAGTGATGGCACATGTGGGATGGCTCAAGTCTGCATCAGGGCAGGGCAATGTAAAGTTACATTGACCTAGTTCTGTCATTCCAAATTGAATTTTGGAATCCTAATCTTAAAGCTAAAATGATGAGGTGGGTCTGCTAATCCAATATGTTTTGTCTGTCTTAGCTTTCTGCTCACTAATTTTTGCTGACCATTGCCATGAAAAATATAAAAATTGACAAAGTAGGAAGGTGTCTATTAATCTAATTTATGTGATACTGTAAAAATTTCTTATAGATGCCTAGTTTGCCACCTTCACAGAAATGTGTAGTAGTGCTATTGACAAGAGGCTTTTTGATTTTTTTACATCGTGTGAAAAATAACAGAATCACAGAATATGCTGAGTTGGAAGGAACCCACAAGGATCATTAGGTCCAACTCTTGGCCCTGCACAGGACCATCCCTGAGAGTCACACCATGTGCCTGAGAGTATCATCCAAATTCTTCTTGAACTCTGTTAGGCTTGGTGTTGTGACCACTTCCCTGGGGAACCTGTTCCAGTGCCCAACCACCCTCTGGGTGAAGAACCTTTTCCTAATATTCAACCTAAACTTCCCCTGACACAACTTCAGATCATTCTGTCATGTCCTGTCATTGGTCTCCACAGAGAAGAGATCAGTGCCTGCCCCTCTTCTTCCCCTCACAAGGAAGCTGTAGACTGCAATGACGTCCCCCTTTAGTCTCCTCTTCTCCAGGCTGAACAGACCAAGTGACCTCAGCCTCTCCTCATACTGCTTTCCCTCAAGACCCTTCACCATCTTCCTTGTCCTCCTTTGGGCACTCTCTAACAGCTTAATATCTTTCTTATATTGCAGTGCCCAAAACTGCACACAATATTCAAGGTCAGGCCGCACCAGTGCATGGCAGAGCGGGACAATGTCCTCCCTCAAGCAGCTGGTGATGCTTTGCCTGATGCCCCCAAGACACAGTTGGCCCTCCTGGCTGCCAGGGCACTGCTGACTCATAGTCAACTTGCCTTCAATCAGGACCTTTCTGTGGCACGGCTTTCCAGGATCTCATTCCCCAGTCTGTACGTACAGCCAGGGTTACCCCACCCCAGGTGCAGAATCTGGCACTTTCCCTTGTTGAGTTTCATATTTGGTGATTGCCCAGTCCTCTAATTTGTCAATGTCTCTCTGCAGGGCCTCCCTGCAATTGGGAGTCAACAGCTCCCCCATTTTTGTGTTACCTGCAAACTTGCTTATTTTGCTTAGTCTTCATTTATGAAGACGTTGAAGAGCACAGGGCCCAAGATGAAGCTCTGTGGAACCCCACTAGGGACAGGTCACCAGTCTGGTTACCCCGTTGACTATTATCCTCTGTGCTCACCTGTGAGCCAATTGCTCACCCACCACAGGATGTGTTTCTCCAGCTGTGTCCAGCAGGATCCTCTGCATGGAAAGGTTTACTGAAATCGAAAAAGATTACATCAACTGTCTTCCCTTAATCAACTGGGTTTGAAAAACAGGACTTTCCTCTCATGAAGCCATGCTGGCTGTGGCTGATGCTATCCCATTCACTATTACCCTCTCTAAATATATTCTCCTTTCTAAGTATTGGAGGACTTAATAGTATAAGTGTCGCCAAACACTACTGGAGAAGGAAGTAAAGCAAATATAATTTTCCACAAGGGTAATGAGATCTGATTCACTAAGTTGCAAAATTACCACCAGGAAGCCAAAAGGAAAAATTCTAGAAAAATTGATTTAGTGTCAGTGTTCCTACCTGCTGTTTGAGTGGGTTAGACTATGGCCTTGTAATTGACTTCAGTGGCATCATTTAGTTATAGAGGTTCATTCTTTCTGGGTGAAGCCATCCTTGGCGAAACATACTAATACATCATCAGCTGTTGATGATCACTTTTGATGAATCACACTAATATATAATTAGCCCTTGTCACTCAGGTGGCTTTGCAGATTAATTTCGTCAGAGTGATGACCTGTGATGATGATGTGTTACTCAATGGACAATTTTGATAAAAATGGGTCTTACATCATTCTACATTCAAATGTTTCATTTCTCTAAAGCTTCAAATTTGTCTATACCTTCAAATAATCGTAGAATCACAGAATCAACCAGGTTGGAAAAGACCACTGAGATCATCGAGTCCAGCCCATGACCCAACATCATCACAACTAGACCATAGCACCAAGTGCCACATCCAGTCTCATCCTAAATACCTCCAGGGACGGTGACTCAGTGACCTCCCCAGGACAGCCCATTCCAGTGTCTGATCACTCTCTCTGTAAAGAATTTCTTTCTAATGTCTAACCTAAACCACCCGTGGCACAGCTTAAAACTGTGCCCTTTTGTGTTACTGCTGGTTGCCGGGGGGAAGAGACTGACCACCACCTGGCTACATTCTCCTTTCAAGTAGTTGTAGAGAGCAATAAGGTCTTCCCTGAGCCTCCTCTCCAGGCTAAACAGCCCCAGCTCCCTCAGCTGCTCCTCATGGGGTCTTGCTCCAGTCCCTTCACCAGCCTCGTTGTCCCTCTTTGGATACTCTCCAGCACCTCAGCGTCCTTTTGAAACTGAGGGGCCCAAAACTGGACACAGCACTCCAGGTGTGGCCTCACCAGTGCTGAGTACAGGGGCAGAATCACCTCCCTGTTCCGGCTGGCCACAGTATTCCTCATACAGGCCAGGATGCCATTGGCCTTNCTGGCCACACTGTTCCTGATCCAGGCCAGGATGCCATTGGCCTTCTTGGCCACCTGGGCACACTGCTGGCTCATGTTCAGCTTCCTGTTGATTAGAACCCCCAGGTCTCTCTCCACCTGGTCGCTCCCCAGCCACTCTGTGCCCAGCCTGTCATGCTGCAGGGGGTTGTTGTGGCCAAAGTGCAGGACCTGGCACTTGGTCTTGGTAAACATCATGCTATTGGATTCAGCCCATTAATCCAGCCTTGTCCAGGTCCCTCTGCAGAGCCCTCCTACCCTCAAAAAAATCAACACTCCCCCCCACCTTAGTGTCATCTGCAAGTTTGCTAATGGTGGACTCAATGCCCTCATCTAAATCATCAATAAAGATATTGAACAGGACTGGGCCCAACACTGATCCCTGGGGGACACCACTAGTGACCGGCCGCCAACTGGATGCAGCCCCGTTCACCAGCACTCTCTGGGCCCGGCCCTCCAGCCAGTTCCTCACCCAGCACAGAGTGCCCCTGTCCAAGCCATGGGCTGCAGCTTTTTCATGAGTGTGCTATGGGAGACGGTGTCAAAGGCTTTGCTGAAGTACAGACAGACCACACCCACAGCCTTCCCCTCATCCGCCAGGAGGGTCACCTGATCATAAAAGGAGATCAGGTTGGGCAGGCAGGACCTGCCCTTCCTAAACCTGCGTTGGCTGGGTCTGATCCCCTGTCCGTTCTCTAGGATCGCACTAAGGATGATCTGCTCCATAACCTTGTCAGGTACTGATGTCAGGCTGACAAGCCTGTAGTTTGCCAGGTCCTCCTTGCAGCCCTTTTTGTGCATTGGTGTGACATTTGCCAACTTCCAAGCATCTGGGACCTCCCCAGTGAGCCAGGACTGTTGGTAAATGATGGAGAGCGGCTTGGCAAGCTCTTCCACGAGCTCCCTCATCGCCCTAGGATGGATCCACTCTGGTCCCATAGACTTGTGAGGATGCAAGTGGCTCAGCAGGTCACTAACTTCTTCCTCCTGGATAAAAGGGGGAATATTTGGCTTCCCACTTCTGTCTACCAGCCCAGGAAGCCAGGAAGTTGTTCCTCAGGATAACCTGTCTTTTTGTTGAAAACTGAGGCAAAGAAGGTGTTAAGTACCTCAGCCTTAGCCCTGTCTTTAGTAACTATGTTTACCTCTGTGTCCAGCAAAGAATGGAGGTTTTCCTTGCTATTTCATTTTGCTATTGATGTATTTACAAAACTTTTTGTTGTCCTTAACAGAAGTGGTCAGATTAAGTTCAAATTATGCTTTTGCCTCTTTAATTTTCTTTCTACATGACCTAACTATATTCCTAAGCACATCATGAGTCGCCTTCCCTTTTTTCCAAAGACAATAGACTCTTTTTTCCCCCAATTTCCTGCAAAATCTGCCTGTTCAGTCAGGGTGCTCGTCTTCCCCACCAGCTCGCCTTTTGGCACATAGGGACAGCCAGCTCCTATGCATTCAAGATTTCTTTCTTGAAGTATGTCCATCCTTCCTGAACCCTTTTGTTTTTAAGGGCTGTTTCCCAGGGTAGTCTCCGAACCACCCTCCTGAATAGGCCAAAGTCTGCCCTCCAGAAGTCCAGAGCTGAGGTTTTGTTGATGCCCTCCCTTGCTTCACCGAGTATTGAAAACTCTATCATTTTGTGCTCACCATGCCCCAGAGAGCCTTCGATCACCACATCTCCCACAGGCCCTTCTCTGTTTGTAAACAGCAGGTCTAATGGGGCCCCACCCCTGGTAGGCTCATTTACCAGCTGCAACAGGAAATTATCCTCCATAGACTCTGGGAATCTCCTAGACTGCCTTTCTCCATTGTGTGAGTTCCCAGCAGACATCCAGCAGGTTGAAGTCACCCACAAGAACAAGGGCTGGTGATTTTGAAACCTCCACCAGCTGCTTGTAGAATAATTCATCATCCTCATCATCCTGGTTGGGTGGTCTATAACAGACTCCCACCAGGATGTCGGCCTTGTTGGCCTTCCCCCTGATTCTGACACATAAACACTCAAACTTATCGTCACTGACCTCAAGTTCTAGAAAGTCAACCCTGGTTTCAACCCCTTCCCCCTTCAAACCTAGTTTAAAGTCCTCCTGATCAGCCCTGCCAACTTCTATGCTAAGTTTCTTTTGCCCTTGCTAGACAGATGAAGCCCATCCAACTCTATCAGACTTGGTACCATGAATTTTGCCCCATGATGAAGAAAACCAAACTTCCACGGGTGACACCAATCCTTTAGCCATCTATGGATAAAATGGGTTTTCCTACTCCTCTCCTCATTCATTCCTGCTACTGCAGGAATTGAGGGGAACACCACCTGTGCTCCTGTCCCATCAACTAATCGACCCAAAGCCTCAAGTCCTTTTTAATTGCTCTGGTACCTCTTTTATTGATCTCATCACTACCAATCTGAACTTCCAACAAGGGGTAATAACCGAGGGCTGAATTAGCTTGGGGAGTCTCCCGCTAATATCCCTCAGCCTGGCCCCAGGAAGGCAGCAGACTTCCCTATGGGATGGGTCCTGTCGGCATATAGGGCCTCCATTCCCCTCAGAAGAGAATCACTGACTACAACTACCCTTCTTTTTTTCTTAATAGCTGAGACTGTGATCCATCTAACAGACAGGGTGCAACTGAGAGACCCTCCAGACAGATCTGGTGTGTCATCTGCCTGAGTCTCTGGGTCCAGGGCATCATATCTGTTCTTTAAGGGCACCTGGAGAGGTGATGAAGGTCGGGAGGGGATTCTTTTACCTCTTTGATCAGGGACCTGTTTCCATTCCCCCCCATCTACTTGGTTTGCTCCATCTGCCTGATGGCAGGAGGGGCAGGGCTTCTCTGACTCCTACTGAACTCCTTTTGGGGTTGAAAGGGTGCAACCCTTTGACTTTCCCTAATACTCCTCAGCCTCTCTACTACTTCCTTAAGCTCTGACACTAAACAGAGAAAATAATTCACTTGATCGCACTGAATGCAGGTGTCTCTCCCACTGTCCTGTGAATAATATGACTGACCAAAGCAAGTGAATTCTTGGAAAATCTGGATAAACAGACAATACACTGGGATTAGGTTATGTAGTTAAAATGAAGAATGGTCTTACACCACAGAGAAGCTACAGCTATGAAAAAAGTGAAATACAAAGTTTCTTACAAGTATGGTGTCATTGAAAAAAGTGTTAATTGTAACAACGTGAAAATATTAAATTAAATTTGACTTTCAGTAACTGAAATCACAAAAGAAGGTAAAACTCTGAAATATATGTACAAAAACTTCCAGTAAAATAGAATACTTACCACTAAAATATCTTTTACATTTTGTAACCTGATTGCTTGAAGAAATTTTAAAAAAAGCAGAGAAAACTACTTGCTTTCTTAAACCTTTTTCTTGTGATTCTTATGGAAAAATGGAATTTTGAATTTTGGAGAAACATTATTTTATGGGTTCATTTTCTATTAGCCTATTTTTCCATGCAGCTATCCTTTGATCTTCATCAAGAGTGACTCATTAGCTTTCATCTCACAAGTAAAAATACATTTTTTCCACACAGGCGTTAGTTTTTCTGAACTCCATTATCATGGTACAAAGCATCCATGGTGCCTCCACAACATAAGGGTTGTGTGGAGTTCTGGTCACTGTCTCTTCAAAGAGAAAAAGAAAAAGGATGACAAAAGAAGGTCAGTTTTATGATAACTTTTGCATGGGAAGAATCTTAAGAGGCTCAACAGTATTTTTAAAGAAATAGATATCTAGAAAGGAAGGAATGTTAGAAAACCTGAACTAGAAATAAAAGTATTTACTATTTTTCCCCAAAGAAGACATGCAAGAAAATTCTCAAGAATTACGTTTAAAACGAAGATAAAGAGTTACATTTTTCCTTATAACACAGTTGAGTCATATCATATGGTCACCGACCAAGAACTGGAACTGAACATCAGAGAATGCTGTGGAGACCCAAAGTCCCAAAGCACAAAGGAGTTCACAAAAGACTTAAATAAACTGAAACTGAATTAATCTTCTGGCTCTGGAAGTCTCTAATCTACTATGTTTTGGAAAACAAGAATTTATTCTATCCATACTTATCTTCTTTCCCTAAGTATCTGCTCTCTTAAGGTTACTTGACAGACATTACTTGGACTTTTGATCAGACCTAGTAGTAACATTCTTAAATAGCACAGGATTTTTGAGTGTTCAGCCTTTGCCTTATCCTGACACTTCTGGAATCAGACAACAAGTTCCTGGGATGAAGTCTGACAACAATCCCATTTTACCTAGTTCCATTCATAAATACTAGAACAGAAACTGTCAGGAGTTGATCTCAGCTTTTGTATCTTCTTTGTCATTAATCTTGCATTATTTCATTGCCACGATTTCTGTGGTGCATTATGAGATGTTTGCTACAGTAACCAATTGCAGTGCTTTCATAAACATCTAAGTATTGAATTCAGTGTTATGTGACCTATTAAAAAATACACTAAATAATTTCCTTTAGACTGAGAAGGTAAGAACTTTGAATGTGGGTTAATGGTTTCTCTGTTACAAAAAGCCCGTCTGTGAGGGATTTTTTGGTAAGTAAACAGCTGTCGGGGTTTTTTTTGTTTGTTTGTTTGTTTTTTGTTGGTTTCGTTTTGGTTTGGTTTGGGTTTTTTTGTTGTTTTGGTTTTTGTTTGTTTTGTTGGTTTTTTTTAATTCATTAACTATGTGTAAATTCGACAGAAATCATAGATTATCTACAAAATTTGATTTTCTCTATAAGCTTCATACAGAAGAAAACAGTTCTACTACAATAAAAGAAAATCTAAGAAAAAATGACATCATGGGATTCTTTCATCTTTTAGTCACTAAAGATCTAACTTAGTCACCTCTCAAAGAAGAAACTGTCTTTCTGCTACTGCCAGTTCTCACAGTCTGACACAGAACGTACTTTCCTCTGCAGAGATGATCAGTGATTACTACAATTCCATATTCAGACTATGACCTGAGTGACATGAATTCAGCTGTTCTCATTGTTCCGCTGTCGCTCCTGAAGTGTCTGTTTGGGACTAAAAATATTTAAGGTCCCTTCCCTCCTCTCTGCCTTCTCCCTTACTAAACTGAATATCTAGGCTGAGTTACATGAGTTTACATGAGTTTACAAATGAATACATGGAAGAAATGCCTCTTTAAAATAAAGGTGTCACTTATAGTCAATTTTTCAGGGAGAATCAAACCTGAAAAGAGAGAAATACTGCAGGAGTAACTACTGCATAGTTGGGGGACTAAAAATTTAATGATGTGGGTTTGAGGTTTTTTTTGTTTTGTTTTTGGTTTAGTTTGGTTTCTTTTCTCTTGTATTGCTATATAAAAGGAATATGTTAGCGTATGAATTTTTTTGTATACAAATCATATTATCTTTCAGTAGTGGGATATGTAATCATTCTCTTAATAGTGTTATTCCAATACTGTTTTAGATCCATTAATTCCAATACAAGCAAGAGAATCATGGCTCCATCTCAGAGAAGACGTTTATTTCCAAATGTAATATCTGTGAGAGAATGAACTGGTGATCAAAATACAAGTTATATCTAACCGTCCAAATTAGTCTTTCTGTAAAGTTGCGGTCCTTGGATAAAGTCAGAGTTTGAAACAGCTCATATATAATCTGTTAGTCACTTAAAAATCTTAACATATGATAATTAATGCTGCTGTTGATAATAGCTAACAGAAAAAACCCTTGAATTCTGATCACTGATAGTAAAGATTAAAAGAATCTGACATTTTTAGCTTCAGCTGACATATAATTTAGGGAAAACAAATAGAATTCATATCTGATGCATAAAAGTACATACATCACTGGTCTCATGTCACCTGTATCTCCAGAAGTTTAACCTAATTGGATCTAATTAGTCTAACTTAATTAGGGGTGTTTCTTCTGCAATGAATGACAAGTATTCATTCCAGGAAGCCATTCCTCCTGCCTTGAGACAATAGTGTAATTAATTCTGTGAAGACTCTAATATCTGTTAATGTGGAAAGAACCAGGCTACCAGTCTAGGCAAGCAAATTAGTTTTTTTTCATGGCTAAAATTAAGTAAAACAGGTGACACTGTTTGGGCGATAAACTGTTGAACATTGTTGACAACTAACTGTAGGAGTTTAAAGTCTGTATGGGAGCTAAATGCCAAAACTCAGGAGATCCTGTCAATGTAAGAAGGATAACTGAGCGAAAAGACATCTTGCTAAACATAAATGTGTCTTTTTACAGTGAACTTGATAGCTCTTCAGAATTCCAGAAGGTTCATTGGTCAGAGGCTCCCTTTCAAGCCTAAAAATGGGACCTTAGAGCTCTAGATTACATGCAAACACATATACATAGACATCTGCTTTAGGCTGTCTGCAATCTGAATTAAATCTTACACATGGAGCCAATTCAGCTGCTAAAATACAGGCCCCTACTGCCATTGGACACATCACAAGATGTCCAAGCCCTCCACATTGGATTATCATACACAGAGCAGGACCTAAAGGAGGTCCTTGACCTTTTGGAGCAACACTGAGCATGACAGACTGTTTTGTCTCAGTACAAACAGAGCAAATCATGAAAGAGATGACACTATTACTGTCTGTTTCTGATTTTTCAGCGTGAGATATCTTAGAAACACAGGACTTGTTTTCATGACGTTTGACTAATTTGTGCTTTGACCATAAATTGCAGACTGACAACTGAAAAATGTGAAACCTAAAAAATTTAATCATGTATTTACCTCCCACTTATTCAAATACATCTCTCTTTCCTGCTGACTGTCTGCATTCTGAGTGAAATATATAAATACAAAATGAACTGCATGAAAATTAGATTAAATTCTTGCTGGAGATTTGATGGTCTAAAAAAGTAGAAAATTCTGATTTTAATTTAAGCCTTTCTGAGTCTTAAGAACAGCTTTCCAAACATTTTAAACTGGAATGCTTGGTAAAATTATAGGTCAGGGAAAGTCTTCCTGTCCAGAGAACAGTAACCAGCTCTGGCATATGACTTTAGCTAAACTAAATAAAATAGAAAGAGATGTTGCAGAGCAAAGTGGAATCTCCAAGGTTATTACCGTCACACATGTTAAAAAACCTTAACATATACTGTACATCAATCAAAGTTCCTCTTTGTTATGGTACTGACTTTTCTTTTCACAAAAGCAAATTTAGTTCTTTATCCTTTTCTTCCTTCATTTTGCAGAAGATTTTATGTTTTTATCTCATAAGGATAAAAAGATTAGAAGACTGAATGATTGAAAAGAAATTTCATTGAAACTCAGCAGACAGTTTTTGGGTGCTTCCTTTCCATTCTGTATCATAATCTCAAAGATTTTCTGATGAAATCTAATATTCTGTTTTACATAGGAAATAATGATTGAAAATATATTATAAAAGGCTTACCAGTACAGTATGCCTCAAATTCAATAAAAGGCACAAAATAAGGTTAGACATTTACCTACTTGCTTTATCAGGAAGATCAAAATCTATTTAAAACTCTTTCTAAGGTAGATGGCTCTCCTTGCAGAAAGACTTGAGAGGTTATAGAGAAAGAAAAAGTCTGTGACTCTCAGAGAATTTGATCAAGAAGATTATCATTCACTACTGATAAATAACATATCCTCCATGTAATTCTTAAAGGATATGTTTTTCTTTAGAGTGACCACCGACAGTCACGACCTCCTTTCTGATTTCCTTCCACCAAGGCTCCAAAGTAGTCAATTTGGATTTTTTTTTGTTTTGTTTTGTGTTTTTTTTTGGTTTGTTTTGTTTGTTTGGTCTTTGTTTGTTTGTTTGTTTTTTGTGTTTTTTGTTTTGTTTCTGTGTTTTTGTTTGTTTTGGTTTTGTTTTTGTTATTTTTAAGAAGGGTTTCTGTTTCATTGACACAGTCAGAATGAAAGTAAATGTTTCTGCAACTGTGAGAAAGGTCTAAAATACACTCCTCTGTTTTCACATGGCTTGGTCCGTGGTCCAACAAAAGCAACTGTTTTAAGTAATACGTAGAAATGGTAAGTTAAACCTCTTAGTCTGGGTATTGCAAAGGAGTATCTAAAAACATAAAATCATAGAATCATAGAATCATTTAGGTTGGAGGATTAGACCTTCAAGATCATTGAATCCAACCATTAACCTAGCACTACCAAGTTCAAATCTAGTAGGAAGAAGTTTGGTCTGAGCATGTTAACACATTACCATGGTATATCAGCATCATAACCTAGAAATGCACAGACTCTTTTGCCTCAGAATACTGAAAGGAATATCTTCTATGATGGGAGGTTATCAGCAGAATCCTGCCAAATTTCAGACATCTGCAGTTCCGAAACCTATATCTGAACACGGGACCTAGAATTCATTTAAGGAATGAATTGCAGAATAAATTTCCTCTCAACATGCTTTTGAAACTGGATAAGTAAAAAAACGTTGTCCCCTTTGTTCAGTTGAGTGTGTAGATACATACTTACATACCTAAGGCTTAATGTGCTGGTATAATTTGTGCACAGTACTTTCCCAACCCATGCAAGGCATATTGCTTCAGGGTTTGTTTTTGGTTTGGTTTGATTCAGTTTTTATGGAAATTCTTCAAGCAATCACCAACTCTGAAGATAGTATTCACATCTTGGTGTTCTTCTGATTATAGTGTATAGCTCTGAATAGTCTTCCGCCCTAATGAAATGGTAGGAATATAAATCCTTGAGAAACATCCTATAACAGAAGACTCCACAGAGTTAAAGTGACTAAATTAATCAACATTTTAATTAAATCTTAATGAGAAGCATTGTGTCATTTTTGGATGTAAAATTTAGACTAACTCTTTAAGTCACTCAAAAAAAATAATGCTTTAACATATAGATTGTTTTTCTTTGAAGGGAGCTAATTGTTTAGTGTAGCCTAACATGAAATATTTGTCATTTTGCTTATGCTGGAGCTAGGCTCTGTAGGATCCTACTCTAGCTGTGATGATGTTGACTGTTTTTTCCTAATATTGATTAAAAAAATGATTAAGGATATTTTCAGCAAAGGGAAATGGAAAAAGCATAGACATTAAATTCTTCATAAATCAAGACTAATCATGCAATACATTTCAATTAAAAATGCAACAAATTTTCTGAGCTTTAAGCTCCACTGGGCAGCATGGGGGCACATGGATTCTTGAGGGATTTTTTGTTTGTTTCTTTCTTTCTTTTTGAATTAATTGAGTATGGGGCACGGTGCTTCTGAATATATTTCTAATGTGATTGCATTTTTATTCTAAATGCTTCCTAAACTGATCAATGAAAATACCAAAGATTTATAGGTTATTTTTCCTATTTGTTTTAATGGCAAAACATTTTTCAGATAGAGTTAGAGTTAGAAGTACAAGGTGTTACTGAAATGACTGTGATCTTATATTTTTGAAGATTCCTGACACTTAGCTTTTATAGCTGCTATGACTGCATCGGTAATGTACCCAGGAATAATTGTTAACTGTCAAGAACACAATGTATTTCTAATCATATTCCATCAATGACATGTGTTTTACATTGTTAAATCATTTTGGCTGAGAAACAGAATCAGAATGGAAAATAAAAAGCTTGTACTTTCAGTTTCTTTGCATTATTCATAAATGCAGTACTTTGTCAGCACTTAGAGTGTAATCAAAACATAAATGTTGTACGAATATTTTGTGTTCAAACTGCATGCAGGATGTTCCTAATTTGCACAATACATTGCATTGTCTTTTTTATAGTTAGTAAAAAATTTTAACTATGTGTGTCATAAGTTCTTTAAAAGCAAGGCTGTCTACTGTTTCCTTTTTTTCACTATTTCAAAAGGATGAGTTGAAATTAAAGAAAAAAATCATAAAAACCCCTCAAAAAAATCAACAAGCTGTTTTTATCCTTTACCATTATATCCCATTCATACTCATTATGTTGTTGCATGGTATAACTTGACATAATTTTCAAACTAAGTTTTTTGGCTACTGTTTTGAGTGTTTCAGAGATAAATAACATTATGAATAAATAAAAAAACCCACTGTGACAGTTGGGTTTTTTGTGCAATGAGGAAAAGGATTATGAAACACGACTTCAGTATTCTAACAGCTTGGAGTCTCTGGCTATGTACTGAAAGCTGAAGAAAAAAGAAGTGTAGAATCCTGAGATATTGTGAAGGAGCAAAGACAAAACAAAGTTTAACATACTGTAATTCTGCAAAAAGAAAAAGATGAAAAAAGGGGATGCAATCATTTACGATTAAAAACATGGGAAGCTGAGTTAAAAGGATTTTTATTGTCATCTTCAATGGATAGACTACAGAAAATTTTTCTTCCTATTATACTAGGTGTCTTTCTTGTTACCTGCCAAGTTTTCAGCAATAACATGTAGCTAACACCTTGCTTTTAGGATTTTCTTTAATTTTGCATAAGTACAGTTTAGTGCAATAAAATATAACTAGAAAACTTAGAAACACCTCAATTTTAACTGATGCTATAACAGAATATTTTTCCTTGGAAGACATATGACTCTAGACATAAATTCAACAGAATGCAGAAATTTTGCTTCCCCTTCATCAGGTTATGAGAATTAATTGGATTACTGAGTTTTTGATGACTTTTTGTTCTGGAATACCATGCTTTTCTGTATCTTTCAAAAAAACCCCAAAAACCCCAAAACAAAACCAAACCAAAAAAACCCCAAAAACAAACAAACAAAAAACCTCAAAACAAACAAACAAAAAACAACAAAAAAACCCACCAAAACCCAAAAAACCCCAAACAAACAAAACAATCAGCAAACCTGAAACTGAATCTGCATTTAGTTGCTATTTTTCATAATCAGCAATGTCCACATTGAAGCATTTTGGCAAAATATCTGATGATAAGCTTTTGGTGAGAAAAATAGCTCATTTTACAGGATAGTTACTCAAATGTAAATGTCTTCCATATTCCAAGCAACTGGAATATCCTACAATCTAATATTCGAAGTGCAAGATAACAACTTTTCAAAATCACAATGTTTTTCATAGTAATCAGACAAACACGCATATGTATTTGAAATTAATGCTTCATTTTGTTATTAGTTTTTTCTTTACTACTATTTTTCCTTATTATTTTAGCACACAGGTGATCACATACTGCACAAACACAAAACTAGATGATGTTTCGTTGTCTTTGTCAAAATCCAAGACAAATTTTATCCCTTGCTTTCACAAGGAAAGGTTAATTTGAAGGACTGTATTACGACCGTGAGATTAGCTCAGTTGGTTAGAGCATGGTGCTCATAACTCCAAGGTCATGATCCTGGTTTGAGCCTGGTATGAGCCCTTCACTTAAGAGTTGGACTCGATGATCCTTGTGGGTCCCTTCCAACTCAGAAGTGATTCTGTGAGGTTAATATGGTGTCATCAAACCAGCAGCCTAACTGTTGTCAAGACTTATTACAGCAGATAAGTGAAAAAAAATTGAGGTATTTTTAAGAAGTATTTGGGAAGCATCTCTCAAATATGAGAGATTGTTTCTTAAAAGATTTAATGGTAAGCAACCGAGACTGATAGTTTGGAGACAACGTAGTTTTTTAAAAAAATACAGAGGGTAAGGCAAGACAATGAGAGGCTAAGCCCTTGATTTAAGCATGGAGAGTTTCAAAGATCTGAGTAAAAGAGTCAAGGATAAAGACTATTGTCATGGTTAAAGTAGGTTTTGTTTTTTATTCCCTTTTCCAACACTGTTTTTGAATACTGTTTCTTTAAGAGTGAACCCTTTGCTGCAGCTGCAGCTAAGGAGCAGGGCAGGGGCGGGAGAGGAAGATGCCACCTGGAAGGAAGCGGAACTATCTCCATTTTGTTTGGAACCACACTTTTCTTGCTGGTAGGGGGGAAAAGAGACACAAGGACTGTTGCGGCCGCTCAGTTCAGGAAGCCTCACTACCGACACCTCTCGAACCAGTACCAAGAAAGTGGCCACTGCTGTCCTGCCTCTCGGGGGTTGTGAGAAGTCATAACTATTACCAAAACCACCAAAACTGTAATTATTGCCCGACTTATGGTGGGTTGGAGCCCGTGCATCGAAACCACCATGGCAGACATGAGGAACGCAACCCAACAAAACCATGGCCGTGGCCACCACAGCTGGAGAGAAAACAAAGGTAAAACTTACTCTGAGGCTACCACTACCTCATAAGTCCCGCTGCACGAAATCTCACCGTGGAGTCCCAGCAAAGAGGAAGCTGCCCCGAGCCACATGCTACTCCAGTCCTTTTGACCCACCATTGAGCCTAGATGAGTAGTTTAATAGTATCAGGTTTAGTTGATGTTTTTTCAAACAGGACAATTCAAGCAGGACAATTCCCTCCCTTGACTGGCTGGTGATGCTTTGCCTCATGCCCCCCAGGACATTTGTGCTTTTGTCCCCGGAATTTTGGTGGGGGGTTGGGGAGAGACTAGAGGCAATCTCTGTCTGTTGTTGGTTTGAACCATTCTGTTTGTATTGTTGTTGTTGCTGCTATATTTCTTGTCAGTAAACTGTTATTTTTTCACTTCTGTCTCCCTGCATTTTGTCTCTCTGTATTGGTGAAAGGGAAGAGATTTGAATAAAAGGGGGTGGGCTTATTTGTTGGAGTCTCTCTCTCAGCATTTTTCTAAAACCAAGACAACTATGAACGAAATGTTTGCATAGTCTTTGTATTTGCTCTGAAAGAGCCAGAAAAATTATGTTCTACTAGTCAAGACTCTCTGCAATATTCTGTTGTTTGTAGGAAAAGGTTACTTAAAAACTTGATACAATTTAGAATTGAGACCTCTTACTTTTGTAGAATTTTAGAATCATAGAATGGTTTGGATTGGAAGGGACTTTTGAAGATCATCTAGTCCAGCCCATCTGCCATGGGTTGGGCTTTCAGTTCAAAAGCACTGCTTCTTGTCCTGTCACTATAGACCTTTGTATAAAGTCTTCATCTTAAAGATCCCCTTTATATACTGAAAGGCTACAATAAGGTGTCTCCAATGCCTTCTCATTTTCAGGCTGAACAGCCACAATTGTCTCTGCCTTTCTTCTTAGAAGATGTGATTCAGCCCTCATTTTTTGAGGTCCTCTTCTGGCCCTGCTCTTAGAGCTCAATCTCTTTCTTTTTTTGGGAACCCCAGAGCTGCTTTCAGTTTAGCATGTCCTAAAAGAACAGAGTAGAGGCAGAGAATCACCTTCCTCGATCTGCTGGCCATGCTTCTGTCTTTGCAACTCAGAATACAATTGCCTTTCTGTGCTGCAAGGCCATCTTATATGTAATTTTTCATGCACCAGTATCCCCAAGTTCTTCTCCACAAGCCAGCTCTGTGTCAGTTCACACCTCCCC
>VXAY01001422.1:796499-814107 GCA_013399855.1 Oxyruncus cristatus | reverse complement strand
ATCCTCCCGCCAGCACTGATACTGCAGACTTCCCCAAACTAGATGAAGGACCTTGCACTTGTTCTTCTTGAACTTATGGTGTCATATGGGTCCACTCCTCAAGCCTATCACAGACCTTTTCAATGGCATTCTATTCCTCTAGGGAATCAACCGCACCACTCAGCTTGGTGTCATCTCCAAACTTGTTGTGAGTGCACTCAATGCCACTGTCTATGTCATTGATGAAGATATTGAATAGTATTGATCCTAGTGTGGACCTTGAAGGACACCACTCATTACTGGTTTCCATCTGAACACTGAACAGTTCTCTGTAATTCATTGGACTCAGCCATCCAGTCAGTTCCTTATCCATCTCACAGTCCATTTGCCAAACCCATGTCTCTCCAATGTAGCAGAAAGAATATTATGGGGGACTGTATCAAAAACCTTACAGAAGTCTAAGTAGGTGACTTCCATAGCTCTTCCCTTGTCCACTGATACAGTCATTCCATCATAGAAATACACTTGATTATTCAGGCACAATTTGTCCTTGGTGAAGCCATGTTGGCTGTCTCTAATCATCTTCCTGTTTTCCATGTGTTTTACCATGTGCGCCACTATCTTATGGGTCATGGAGGTGAGATTAGTGCTGAAAGGCTGAAAGCCTTACCTTGTATTGGTGACATGAATGCTGGGGTAGTTTGTAGAAGTACTTCAACCACTGTAATAACAAAAGTCTATTTGATATTATGATCACTGATGCATTATAAAGAAAAGTAGCCATCTCTACTTAATCAGGTGCCTGTCTTCAGAGAAAGGCTAGACAGACTGTCTCCCAAGAAGACGTAAGTGTCTAACTTCCAACATTTCTCTGCTTAGCCAGAAAAGAATAATAGTCACCTAAGACAGTAGCTCCAACTAATAAGAAGTTGTCATTGATTTTCCAAGCTCTGGTATTAGGAGACTTCAGTTATTGCACTAAGGCTAGATGCCCAACATCTCTGCTTAATTGAGGTCTCTAGATTGTGAATTTCTGTTGAATACAGTCAGTATACCTAACCGAGTTACTTTTCAATACCACACAGTGAGCTTCACAATGCCCTCTACATACTGCTGGAGTATTGTAGGCATTCATAAAAGTCTGAGAAATATGACACAGGAACCATGGAAAAGTTCCATCTCTCCAGGCTAGCACATGGAAGTCAGGTAAGATGTTCAAGGCATTTCAATTACCATTAGAAACATATGTCTATATAACTGAATTAAGTGCTATTTGTTTTAAAATCTTTAGCCATCCTATAGCCATGTTGAGGATATTTATTTTTGTTGGTTTTTTTTGTTTGTTTGTTTGTTTGATTGTGTTTTTTGTTTTTGTTTTTTTTTGTTTGTTTTGGTTTGGTTTGGTTTTTTTTTAGTTTTAGTTTTTTTATTTTCTCTATATAATAGCAGATATGTTAGTGGGCTGAAACTCCACAGAGTTCACTCCAATATTCTGGGAGATACTGTATCTTTGTAATCTTTTTACATATTCTTCTGTTCAATAGAAATGTAGCAGTATAACTTTCTTGTCATGACTCTTTGAAGTAGGAGTCAGACTGTGCTTTTGCCGTGTCTGTATGTGCTGTGTAGTATATACCCATGTATATATTTAAAAATTTGTAATGCAGCTAACCAAAACCTGCAATTTTCTGAAAACAGATATCAATAATTCCTTTTTTTTTTAAAGAATTTTGAAAATTATTTGAAAAATCCCACATAGTTTGTGAATATTCAGTCATAAAAATGTTGTTAAATCTTCTGTACTACTACTGACTAACAGCTAGAGGCAGAATAAAAAATTTAAGCTAAGACTGGAGGGTTGATGTTTTTCTTAAGTGAAACAGATGACACCCAGAGTTTCCATTTAATAAATGAACTTAAAAATCTGTAGTGAAAAAAGCCTGGAATGAAAAAAAGTGGATCTAAAATGTTCCAGTTATTTAAAATGAGAAACACTGGATCTAAAACACATTGTGAAGAGTTTTAAATATAAATAAAATTCCAATATATTTAACTATATGCAATTTAAAAAATTTCAACCCTTGAGCAACATTTGCGTTAAAACCCTACTTACAGAGAAATAAAAATGGTAATGACTTCTAAATACTCCCATGGCATAATTTAAAAACAATGCAGTGAATTTATTAAATTTAATATGGAAGATAAATATAATTAAATAGGAAAAGGCTCATTTTAGTTGAGACCTTCTTTCAGAAGCCATGTGTCACCGGTGTAGGGGAATTTTCTCTTTAGCATATCAACAGGAAAAGCACTAATATATTTAGTGGCAATGGCATCTGTTTCACTTATATATTGTTAACAATGACATATTTAGTATTATCTAATAAAAATGGGCTAAGTGGTATTGTTCCTACTCTATTTGTTGGAAATTCACTACGGAACAGCAAAAAAATATGTACAATGTGTACAAAAGGTAGAAACAGTTCAGAGTAACCCTAGCCCTGTTGGTACCCATTTTAAGTATCCAAAGAAATATAGCAGTATAGTGAAAAATTCAAAATTGTTTTCCTGTGTAGAACAAAGGAATAATTTTGA
Source organism: Oxyruncus cristatus (assembly GCA_013399855.1). Lineage (NCBI taxonomy): Eukaryota > Metazoa > Chordata > Aves > Passeriformes > Cotingidae > Oxyruncus > Oxyruncus cristatus. Next base: position 811,533 of record VXAY01001422.1, on the reverse strand, counting down.
AATCACAATGAATTACAGAATCATAGAACAGCCTAGGTTGGAAGAGACTTCAATAAACAACATGTTCAACCTTTGGTGGGAAAGAAAGCCTTGGTGAGATTTCCCAGCACACTGTCCAATGGCATCTTGAAAACCTACAGTGATAGGCACTCTCCCATGTCTCCAAGAAGGTTCTTCCAGTGATTGATTCTCCTTACTGAAAAAAGAAAAAAATTCTTTCTTATTCTGAGATGAAACATCCTCAGGAGCAACTTGTACTCATTGTCCCTTGTCTTTCTTGTGAAGAGAGAGCTTCCATCTTTGTAGCTGCCTTCTAAGTACTAGAATAGTGTGATGAAATCTCTTTGAAACTTTTCTTCTCCAGGGAGAAAAGACTTAACTCCTTCAGTCTTTCATCATAGGCAGGTTTTACAGCCATTTGATTATATTTTTTGCCTTCCCCTAAAATCTCTCCAGTCTGTATGTGCCTTTTTTGAATTGTGGGGCCAAAACTAGCCACATCTGACATGTTAAGTGGAAGGGAAGTGTATCCGTTCTTAATTAGATGCTGCTATTGTTGGTCTATGTTTGGCCCAGCCACCTGTGGTTTGTACTTTTCCTGCCAAGATATGGGAAAACAAGGCCTGATGAACGGAAACTTCGTCCTTGAAGGCAGCACTTTGCATAAACTAAAATTAATTGGTCTCTCACTATTGGCTGACGGCTCTCCAAGGGCATTTGAAGGAGAAAGTGAAGAGGAGGATGAAGTAAACCACCAGACCCATTAAAGGAAGACCCTCCAAGGTACATCATGTAGGCGTGGGGAAATTCCAACGTCCACACGTGTGCACAGAAGGGGCACCACTGACATAACGGGGGAGGGACTGAGGGCCTCTGTCTGGGCGGTGCTGGCCACTCCTGCCCAGGTAGACGTCACTGAAAAACTGGATAAAAAAACAGGTGGCTGGTGCTTGGGGACACTCACATTTCACACAGAGGACCACGTTGCCTTTTGCGGGGACGCCTGCGATGTGTGAGCCGGACCCTCCGAGGATGCAGCTCGTAAGTTAAACCTGGATGTTTGTGGGGTTTATGAGGGCTTATTTTCCTTTCTCTTTTCTGTCTACTGTTTTCTTGTTTTGTTGGCCACATCTTTGTAATAAATATTGGGTTTTTTGAGCTTTCAATGGTGTTTTGGTTTCAATTTTGGCACCCCTTTGAACCCTCCCTGGAACAGGAAGAATACAGAAAACAAAGGAACCAGAAATGTAGAGATTTTGTTTTAATAAAATTGTAGGATGTACTTCTTGATTTACTAATATGTAGCATCAATGCTATTCTTGTACACTGAACTATTCAACCTTGCTTGCTATGCAAAAAATTTTCAGTGTTACAGTGCACCCTGAAGCAATGTCTTTACATCTATAGACTTACACAAAACACAAATGAAATGTTACATATTTCAGCAAGATGTGCTGCAATTCTTTTTTAGAAACAATGCAAATAAATGTTCATGGCAGGAAATTGCTAACTAGTCATTGTTTGAACTGTCTACCTGTTCCTTAGAATGATTTGCGTTTAATAGAATCAAATAAAATTTGCTCAGTTAAATAGTTTGACACCTTGTATTTAATATTTAATGTTAAGAATAAACAAATGCTTATATTTATACTTCACATCTATACATAAATAAATATCTCTGTAGACTTACAGAGACAGACATAGATATCTGACACTTTTAAACTATTCCGTATCAAATATTGGGTTTCTTAAACTTTAAATGTTTGTGCACTTGGGATCTTTCAGGAAAAAAATAGCTCAAATTAACTTCCAGAATGAATAAAATGAACTACCTTAAATAATTTTGTTAATATTTTTATAGTGGATTACTTAGGCTACTTCATGAAGTTAAATAAATTACATTTATTTCAATCTGAGCTTAATCTGGTTTAAGTAATCCACTTTAATTTCATAGTTCCAGTTTAAATTTATTTTCCTGAGTTTCTCTATGTAACCACATCCGAGGGTAACATCTAAAGTGAACTGAGGATCTCTTTATAGCATGGATGGGGATAACTGTGCTGGTTTTACTCCAAGGAACATAGGAAGCATTCAGCTATATTTTCTTCTAAAAAATATGAATCAAGTTGGTCAAAATGTGTAGGCCATGACTATTTTGTTTTCAATAGACAAATTTACTAAGAAAGTCAGTGTTAATACCATGATGTTATTGTAAAATGAGTATTAAATTCAGTCTCATAGAAATTTTACACACAAAAAGTATTATATATTCTAAATTTGTGTCATATTTGAAGGAAAGTGGTCAAAGTATTTTAAATTTTCAGGTCATTAAAATGATACTCAACATTTCTACAGATTTCAGATACATTTAGGCACAACATTCATATTGTGAGTTTCAAATTTTGCATGTCTCTAACTCTTACTAAAATTTCATCAAAGATTAAAAAAAAAAAACCAGAAAATGCTTATATAACAGAAACAGTTACTTTAGTAAATCTAGTTGGCCACTGATGTTTGCATGTTTTTCATTCATGTACAGTACTGAAAGTGATTATTATGTCCAAAGATTTCCTAGAGAGGTTGCTGGTCTAAAAATAAATAAAGTTAAGATGCTTCTGCTATATCATCTGTGACTGTTTGGGCAGATAATTTTTGTAGTTTTACAGTTTCTGACACCTGATTTGGCCCTATTTTCTCAATAATTACACCTCTATCAAAATCTCCATGCTGCTAAATGTCCCAACTTTTCTTCTTTTCTCTAATTCCTAGGTATGACATCTACTTTGTGTAAAAGGATTTTGCATTCTGGGCATCTTGCCCCTATAATGACTGCTTGAACTTTTCTTGTTTTTCAGCATTATTTAGCTGCCTTTAATTATCATATCTGACCTCTAACTGCTGATCCAGAATGTGCAGCTTCCTTACAGTCTCTGTATCAGTGTCATGGTTGCCTGGGATGCTCAGAAAATTTCATATGGCAGTAGATGATGTAGGTGTTACAGCAGCTAAATATATCCCCTAATCAGATTACTCTAGCAATTTAGATATAAATTTTAGAATGACACAGAAAATATACATGCTCATTTATGCTCATATCAGCTCAGAAACTGTGTATTCTCATTTCTGTTTATTGACTACAGTGAGAGGTTAGGGTGACTACCTGAGATTTAGACCTCTAACTTCAGGTACTTAAGATTTTATGTAAGAACTCTATTTCTGCTTTCAAAATGAATGCTTAGCTAATTTAGCTACTCTAAAATTACATTCAAAATAGACACTCAAATGTACCAGGATATTCAGAAAACCAGAATACTATTCCCAAGATGACATAGTTATTAACCCTAATTTCTCACAGTGCTCATGTTGTTTATAAGACTTTACATTGTTAAAATGTTTTGTGTTCTTCAGTATTGTGGAAAAAACTTGTAAAAAAAAGAAAAAAACAAACCAAAACAAAGCAAAACCAAAACACCAAACCCCACAAAAATGAAGAAGGAAATGCTCCAGGGAGAGCTGGCATGGTGTAGAATAATAATCAAAAGACCTTTTTGAACCTTCCTAGACTTTTCTTTGTTGGGTCAACATAAAAATTATTTATAGTGGTGTCATTTTATACATTTTGGATAGGACTTACGTTGAGATAAGTGACATGATGTGATCAGATTCTTGAAGTTAGTTTTGCTACCTCTACAGGTGTGTTAGTGCAAAACTTCTCTGATGAAACAGAGAATATCTGATAAGACCCACTTAAGGGTGTTAAGAGAGCTGACTTGATGTCACTGCGAGGCTGCTCTAATTAATCTTTGAGAAATCACAGAGGCAATCCAGAAGATTAGAAGAAGGCTGATGTCACCTCCATCTGCAAGAAGGGCTTAAAGGAGAATCCAGAAAATTGTAAGGCCCATCACTCTTACTTCAGTCCCCGAGAGGGCTACGGTATAAAAATTCCTGGGGGCTATCACAAAGCAATTGAAATACATGATTTGTAAAAGCCAGTATGCAGTCACCAAGAGAAAATCATGCTTGACAAAACAGATCATCTTCTGTGACCAAGTAACCTGCTCAGTTAATGGGAGGTGAACAGAGGACATTGTCTACCTGCTTTTCTTCAAGGTTTTTAATAGGTTTCCCACAGCCTCCTCCTGGGGAAATGGATACGATACGGTGTAGACAAGTGTCTGTGTGGTGGATGGGGAACAGGCTGACAGGCCGTACCCATAGGGTAGTGGTAAATAGCTCCTTTTAAAACTGGCAAGCTGTCAGAGGTGGGGTCCAGGGATCAATATTGCTATTTAATATCTTTGTTAATGATCTGGATGGTCCTTTGAAACCGTTCTCTTCATGATGCAGCAGATACATCTTTAGACTTCACTGTGTCATACCATGGGAGGAGAGAAAGGTTGATGGAAGTAAGTTTTCTGTATTACTTTGATAATGGAAAAGTTGGAACTTATGTATCTGGAGCTTTTTTCTTGGGCCTATACCTGTGTTATTGACTCCAGCTGATCATTTTAAATGTTTAGCTTTTCTGTATTCTTATTTTTTTTTTCAATATATAAGGTATGAATGACTACTTCAGCAAATTTGTTTCAACTTTTACATATGTTCTACTTCTTGCAGTCATTATGACCATGGCCAGCCTACACCCCACTTGTTTAACTGATTTTAGCTTCTCTGGCAGCAGTGGCTTGTCTGGATTCAAGATGATGGAAGATTACAACACAGACACTTTTGCTTTTTTGAGATAAGCTTTGGTTCCATTAAGATTCTACTAGATAAAGTAATGTAGCTCTAGCTTCTTTTTATGCATGTCATTGATTAGATATTGCGGCTTTTCTTAAAAAGGACCTTATAAGAATGATGGAGAGAGACTTTTATAAGGACTCATAGTGATCTGATGAGGGGCAATGGTTTTATACTGAGAGAGGGTAGATTTAAATTAGATATAAAGAAGAAATTCTTTATGAGGTGCATAGTGAGACAGTGGAACAGGTTGCCCAGAGAAGTTGTGGATTCCCCATTCTTGGATGTGTTCAAGGCCAGTTTGGATGGGGCTTTGAGCAACCTGGTCTAGTGGAAGGTGTCCCTGTCCATGGCAGGCAGTTGGAACTAGAAGATCTTTAAAGGTCTGTTCTAACACAAACTATTCTATGATTCTGTAGTTCTATGTTCTAAATGTCTGCTATAATTTCAAAAAGCAATGTCACTGAGAGCTGAGATTGTCTCATATATGTTTTAATTTGTGTGTGTTATTGTATCTGGAAGTATATATGTTAAAACACAGTTTGAAGGATGAAGTCCTAGTAATAAGTATGCATTTGGATCGAGATTTTAGTTTACATTTTAATGTTCTTGTAAGACAACTGACTTCAATAACTGTATATAAACAAGCAGAACAAATTGTTAAGTGATATTTTAAACCACAAGACCAAATTCCTCTTCTCATTGTGTAAAGCAAAGAGTGGGGAGTTGCTCTGTGTGTAAAGGAGTGAACAAACTGCATCAAACTCTGCCTAGGGATAGGAGTTGAGACAGCCGAGAGTTTGTGAGTAAAGGTTAGAGGGTGGTCTGTGGGTGTGGTTAGAGGATGTTGTGGATGTGGGCTATAGATGATCTGACAATGAAGAAAAGGTATATGAGGCCTTCTTCAGGTGACTAGCAGAATATCTGCTGGGGGGACAACCTGACAGGACGCTGATGACAACTGCCTGACACAGGTCGTCAACAGCCAATGAGGTGAGATATTCTGCAAGACCCTGTATTTACTAACATGAGATGAGAAGGCTGGAAGCAGCCTTGGCTGTAGTTACCATGAGATTGTGTTCATAATCCCAAGAGGAGGGAGCAGGATCTCAGTCCTGAACATCGTAAGAGCAGACTTTGGCCTGTTTGTATGCCTGTTTGGAAGAATCCCAAGGAATATAGTATTAAAAAATGAGGGGTAGAGAACAGCTGTTTGATTCTCATGGCTCAAGAACAGTCCATCCTGATGAGAAGCAACTCAAGCAAAGAGAGCAGGAAGTCTGAGTTGGTGAACAAAGACTAAATTTAAACATAAAAAGGAAGCATAAAAGAAAGAAATTCACAAACAGGTGAACTGGCAGAAAAATAGAGACACTGAGCATTCAGGAATGCTGTTGAAACAGTATTTTTCTGTAAGGATATTCAAACATGGTATTCATGGTTGGTCAGAGTGGTTCTGGAGTCTCCATTCTCAGAGATATTCAAAACCAAACTTGACATGGCTCTGGGAAACCCTCTGTAGCTGGCCTTGCTAGATCTCCAACAATAACTTCCAGCCTTCATCATTCTGTGATTCTTTGACTCTATTATTGCATATGTATTTAGCTTTTCTTGACTCGGATGGAGTTAGACCATTCATGCAGAAAAACTGAAAAATGCTGGCAATAAGCCACAATTCTCCTTTTATAGTCATATTTTAACCATATAGTATTATATTTTCTACTCTTCTCTAGAAATATATATTAGTATTTTCTTTAAAATTAAGTTAATATAGAAAAAATGAGAGAAGAATGAAAATAAGAAAATGTGAATATGAGCTATCAGATTTCCTGCTGCCAAACACAGTATAAGGTCAGTAAAACTGCCAAGGTCTGGTAAGTAGTTGAGCTATTAACAATGACAAATTGCCAACCATATTGCATTTTATTGGATATGTGACACCCCATAGGAAACTCCTGCTCTACCACATGCAAAATGGAAGTGATATAGTTGTATTTTTCCCTCTTGTACTGAAAACCCCATCTATTAATCTTCAGCCAAATTCCACCCACCATGCAACAATTTTAACAAACTCCCCTTCTTTTTATTTCCCCTGATTCTGAAGTCCTTACAGTTTCAAAGTGTTTTGCCACTTATAGAAATATGTTACCAAGATCCTCAGGCAAAATTCTACATTCCAGTTCAACTGTGGTTCTAAATTCAGGCTGCTCAGGCAAATTCATGAAAGCCATAGACAGAAACATGAATTCCTGGACAAACCCAAAAAAGGCCAAATGCAATGAGGAAGGGTTGCACTTTGGTCTGCTTTTCAAAACTTGCCAGAGACACATCTTTTGGCATTGTGTGCTTCAGAGGGGTTACATCTTGGAGAACCAAGGAGTGCTCTCAGTGTTCTAAATATAAATGTTGCTTATAAATGGGGAGGTATGTAGGTAGCTTAGATATAATTTTTTACAGATTTTGCATGTGCAGAAGACATACCCTCTCATTCAAATATCAAAGAAGCTATAGAATTTGATGGCAATGCTCAAGTCTTGGGTACCCTTTCAAACACAAGCAGTGCTTAATTCTTGTCTGGTTGTTACTTAAAACTTTTTTACTCAGGATACCTGTTTGTCACTTTATTTAGTACTGCTGTGCTCATTTACTTTAATTAAAAGTCTGTGGGGAATGGGCATATATATATTTGCTTCTTTTTTTTTCCCCCACAAAGAAACAGAATTCCAAATGGATGTAAATCTATTTTTTGTTTTGTTTTGTTTTGGGATTTTTTTGTGGTCTGATGAAATTTGACACTTTTTTTTCCCCCTGTTATATACATCTATTTTTTTTCTAGATCTATAAGAATAAATATTTTGTACCATGCAACAAAAAAAGATACCATTCCTGTTTTTACATCAAATGCCCAAGACAATGAGTAAATGTATTTGTTTCTTCAGAGGCTTCTGTAATTTTTATTTTATCCTCTTCCTCATTGAACTCTGTTTCTGGTCAATTTATGAATAAAAATAAACATGTTGAAAAACTTAAATAATGTGCATTGTTTTATTAGCAAAGTTACTCAAGATAACTGAGAGATTAAACAGGTCTGAGGGAGACTACTATATACTCCTTAAAATTAGTATAATAAATATTTTACAAAAATATTTCTATCAATAGGTGCTACTGACAATAGAAGTGATTTAAATGAAAATTGATTAAAATACATAACTGAGATCAGAGTCTGGGATTTCAGTTTTCACTTCTTTCCCTACCCCCACATTGTGAATTTTGTGGATTTAATATGTTGTATATACAAATATATTTAACTACAGGGATAATAAAAGTAACATCAGCTTTGAAATGTAATTTTCATACAATTTTTTATTTAATTGCTAGTTTGGTTTTTAATAGAGCCATCCCATGATTGTTAAAGCTCTGTAACACCTTTCTAAATCTAAATACAGATTGTACGTTGAAAATGGAATTGAAAACTGATGAGACATTTCATTTATAAAACTGCTGACAGAAACATAACTGTGTCAGTCAGGCTGTCAACCTTTATTATATTATAATATTCTGTACTTTTATTAACCTAAAATTGGTCAGAACTAATTTTTTCCTCATACAGAGATGGAGCTGTGTTTTTTTTTTTTTTCTTAATTTTTCTTGTATTGGATCATATTTATTAGGCTAGATTACATTTCTTGAGAAAAAATCCAGCAACATTAGCCTTGATGTTATAAGTGATATTAGATTAGTAATGTTAGGAAAAAAAAAAAAAGGCAACTTAGTGATAAATATACCGACATACTCCTTTTAGCTGCAGATGTTAATTAGTATGGATATCATAGGAGCTAGCCGAGATGGACATTCCAATCAGACAGAAAAAAAGAGAACTATTCTGGGTTTACTCTTCTTTAACCAAACCACCTATTAATATCTGGCATCATTTCTCCAAATGTGACTGAGTAATAAATATGAGAGTCTATTTTAAATTACTTGCTGTGTGGTCTCTGTCCTTGTCCCTTCATTGAGCAAACTGGGGACTAAGTCAGCATTTAGGGAGAGGAGGGAGCGTGTATGCAGAGAGTCAAGTCTGATATGGGAGATACAGAGTCTTGTGGGATAGCCCAGGAATGAGCAGCCAGGTTCCAAAGTGGAGCCTCTGCAACCACTGGACATGTGTTAAAAAAATAATTTTTGCTTTTATACCAGATGATAAGTGTATTTTGCACACTCCTTATTTCTTAGCATCCAGAGTAACACAAGAATTTGTTGCATAGAAGTTGAGCTGATATGTATTTTCTTTTTCAAGAACATATAATCCCATTGTTATAGTTTCGTGAGGTAGGGTGAATAAAACTTGCAGGTAGACTAGGAATGGATAGTAAATATTAAATGAAAAGATATTAAATAGAAAGAATCCCTTAGTGCAAATGGAGATCCAGGACCTTTTTCTTTTAGATTCTCTTGATTGCAAAGATCTAGTGTTATTTTTGGTGCTGGAGATAATTAATTATTCTTCCATGAGAAAATCCTGTAAAAATCTCTGGAATATTATTTCAGAAATCCTTAAATATTTCTATTGCTATTTATAGTGAGCAGTTTACTAATGTGAAGTGGATACAGTACTTGTTCATATAAATTTTTAAGAGTGTCACTTCAAGTGCAAGTATCACTACAGAATAACAGTGTTTAAACATAGTGGAAACTTAAGCCACTTGTCAGCTTCTGAAAGAAAATGATTGGATTGGCTTTTTGTAATTTAAAATCAGGCGGGTTTTTGTAACAGAAGTTCCATTGTTTCCTCAAGGCATATAAGCTTGGTAAGCTCTACATTTTGTGTGTATGAACTGGATATAACATTTAATGTCTTTTCAAATGTGAACTGATATGAAGACTTAATATTCTGTAATACATACTCACTGATATCTTGGATAAGTCAGAATTCAGTTCAGCTTGTAGTGTCTCCTGAATTCCACAGAGTCATGCCACCATGGCCTTAGTGAGGATCAGAGCACAGCCCAAATAAGAATTTCCTTTATGTATCTTGTGTTAAGTATTAAATACACAGGGTCCAGCTGTGTTGCTGGTACTTATCTTTTGGCATTCTGTGTATTTTTCAATAGTGAATGCAGACACATCTTTTTGATTGTCAGCAGTGTAAGCAGGAAAAACTTGACTGGGCTTACTGAATCCATCTACTTCAATTCTTCAGCAAGGGAGTGTTTGAGACATGCTTTCCTGCCTCCTTCAATACTGCTACCAAAAATGGAGTTCAGGTGCTTTGTGAAGATAATTGTTGAGAAACTGAGATTTGCTTGGGAAATTTATAAGAAGCATATGAAATCTTACATCGTTTATATATATATAAAAGTACATACATTGATAACTTTATACATAACTNAATTTATAAAGATATAAATTTACTGCCTCTTGCTTTTATTTGCTCCAGATATAGTAAGCAAATGGGACTTGACATGCATGTGAGGCATAGAAAATTTGAAGATACTCTAAGGATGCAGATTTTTAAAGTATTGAAGTCATTTTTTAAACTGTAAGCCCTCCTTACTCATAACTATAATGACACTGGTGATCTGCTATAATATCCCATTGGTTGTGTGAGGCTTAAAGTGTTGGTATAATTCCCGATTTCAGAATTTGTCTACTCTGTGTCTGCTGGCTCTAAGCAAACTGAAGGATGCTGAGTTGTATTTCTGATTTTAGTCTTACTCTGGAATTGAATTTACTCTTCATCTCAAGTTTTCTTAGTGTATTGCAAACCACATTTATTTCCAGCAACGATGTTCAAGGCAAGATATGTGTGTGTGGTGGGTAAAGAAATGGAGGAAACTATTTTTGTAATGGTTTCTGAAGGTCAGGGTGCTTCTGTTAATATAGTTATATTTCAGTTTCTGCTGAAGTTCACTAGAAAGAAATTTATTTGAAACATTTTTGTCCAATGCTTGTCACATTACTATAATGTAAAATTGAGTGTGGGTCTTTTATAAATTATAGAGTTAACTGAATTTCTAGCACTTGAAAAAGGAGTGCTTACTACAAAACTGCTCATCTATGAATATTTGTCAAGCCTAAATCCTTGATAATATTTTCCAGCTTAAAACTTTCCATCGTGTGTCTAGATACCTCATACTTTGGCGCCGACATAGAACAGAACGGAACTGCTTGTTCATTGCATTAACTTTTAAGTGATACGCTACACTGAGTCTGTCCACCTGACTAACATTAACCCACTGCTCAATTAAAAAAAAAAAAAAAAGTGCAATTCTTGTGATCTTTGAAAGTAACAGTTGGTCTGTTTTTTCTCTCATGGACAGCTTTCCCTGAATACCTTTGCCTTCTAAACCCCAAACCTATTTTTTTTTTTGTTTTCCCCATTAATATTCAAGCCTTTGTCAATTTACCTTGTAGAAGGAGAATATAAAATTTCTTATATTTGTGAGGATTAAAAGGTGAAATCAAATATACTACTTGAAGTCAGTGAGGCTTTTTTCCACCAGGTTTTCTCCCTCAAAATTTTACTTCTGCCCAGAAATCATCAGGTTGGCAACTCAAGCTCCTAACAGAGGAGCTGTTAAGAAAGGAGATAAGAAAAAAGTAATTTTTAAATCCTTACTTTTCTTTTTTTTTTTTTTTTGATAACAGAGTGTTGAACACTGAAGTTTTCCATATCTGTATTGTTCTTGCTTGAGTTCTTTGCTTTATTTTTCATAGAACATCTCTTTCAAAGTCTATTTGAAAAACAATGTGAAATGGTTTGTTTCAGTGAAAATGCAAGACATCTCATTGCGATAATACTCAAACTCAGTCTTGTGCTGTTTTCACACTTGGTCTCAATTTTTTTCTGTTCAAGAAAGAGTTGTTTCTTACTAGAAAAAAATTTCAGTTCTCTCTGGAGAGTTATTTTTCATAAAAGTTACTTTGAATCAATGAAAAACAGCAAATATCAGAAAAGGAGAAATTAATCTGAACAGTCAGGTCAAATATTTTTTTCAAGTTTTTATTAGTTATATGTTCTGGAAAATTAAAGCAAAGTAAAATTTTTTATCAAATAATAATAATAGGAACTTGATTAGCTCATAATCTTAGGCTTTGCTTTTCATGAAGCTCTAATCAAACAAGCTTTTAAAACACATTCTTATAGATGTGTGCATGAAGTGCATTTTAAATCCAAACAGGTAAATACTTTGGCAGGTTATTTTCTCTATGTTGTTTATAATAGATGCACCTTCAGCCCAACATGTGTACTTCAGACCCTTTGACATTATAAAATGTATAAGAGGTCATTTCCTATAGCCTTGGACAACATTTTATCTTCCCAAATCAACCACTGAAAAAGTAAGTGTGTATTTCAAAGCAATTCCCTGCCTTTCAGAGGTCAGTGTGGTTCAGTGGCATTAGACTTCTGTTTCTGAAGTGCTTTGAAATACCTCAGGAAATAAGTAGAAAATATCACTGTGTTAGGTGATGTGGTTCGCCTTGCTTTTTTTTTTGTGGGTTTTTTTTTGAGTGTTTTTTGCTTGTTTGTTTGTTTTTTCCTTCTGAAATGAAATAATTAGAAGAGAAAAAGAGACTTCTTTGCTGCTTTTGTGAGAGATTCCTCTGTTGCCTTTACCTGCACAACCAGAGTCCAGCCACATATAATATATATATATAGGAAACACAGACATATATATACATCAACATATATATAAGCTGGGTTGGAAAGACTAATTGAAACCATAAAATTTTACAGAAGAAGAAGAAGATGTGGTCTAGGATTTCCGTTTTCTGGTGGAACTGCTATTACAGATGTGTGCACAATACTTTGTATGAAATATTTCTGAGTGTCAGATTGGATTTGACAGAGATTCTACCCATTTTAATTGATTCTTAATGAAAACTGTGGTCTCTTGAAAAGAATACTGCTACACATTTTCAGCAAACAAACATTTGTTACTGTCTATGAACTTCAGTTAATTAAATGGGCATAATAGCAGAGATTTTCATTTAAAGACCTTATGGGGTTCAGAAGTAGAACTAGAAAATAAGACAGTAAATCCTAGGTCCCTATGTTTCTCATTCTTATATGAACTACATTTGTATATACTTAAAATAGTTGGAACTTTACTACACTGTATTCAGTGTTCTATTAAATTTTAAGCACTTAATATAAAAAAGTCTTAGCTTTTAAAATGTTAAACACTTAAAATTTTACTTCAGACTTAATTTTTTTTGTCAATATAAATATAAAAAAAAAAAGAGTGGAGTATAACATGTGAATAACATATCTAATGATATAACTGTGAAACAGCTTTTTCTATTATCCATAGCCAAGTAAAATGATCCTTAATATAGACAACAAACAACATATTACTTATTTCCAGTCATTTCTCTTGCTAAATCATAAACAGTGATATCTCAAAATGTATGAAGTATGACAATAAGACTTTTTTTACATCAGTTCTAAAGGGAAATTAACAGACCATATGCTTTTCTCTCAAATAATCTAAATTCTGTGTCTGCTGCTGTCTCATTCATTGCTTCTCTCAGGAAGTTTAGGAAATTAGCTGGAATGGCCCTTTTTGAAATAATGACTTAAACAGGTCTGACATTATCTCCCTTCTTTGCTTCCTTTTATAATAAAATATTCTTGTCCTGGTCTTATTAATTTTATATGTGGGCATAATTGAGATAGGTGGATGAAAATTGACACCTACATGAACTCTTCAGTATTTTGAATTGTGATACAGCTGAAGACATCAGTAAGAAATATTGCTTCTTTTTGTTAGCCTCTGGCACATTTAATAAATATCCTCTTTACTTGAACCAAGATGACCTTTCTTCCATCATGTAGGGAATTAACTACGAGTGATCATCCTAGGACTCTATTCATTAAAAAGCACAAGTATCATGAGATGACTGATTAAGTTATTACTCTAAAACCAGTGGACTTAGCATTAAACATCATACTACAGTTTCAGGTAACAATGCATCTCACCAGCTGTCTGTTGACCAGAATGTTGGTGAATAAGTGCAGTGGTAAATTCAGTATACCATTCCAAAATTTAAATTCAAAGTCATGATTTGAGGACTTTCTGGTTTCAGATAAATTTGTTAAGAAAACATATAGAACTCATCAACCAAAGCATTAGTTTTTACTCACAGTTTCTGGGAAATTATTAATTTTACTGAATTTAAAGCTAATATCTTAATATCTAAGACAATTACATCATAGCTTTTTCGGTCTGACTGTAAGCCAAAAATGAAGGCTTCAGGTTTATGTAAAATTACAACTGCTAAGATTTATTATATAGTCTTCAGCAGTCATAAAACCTTTCCTGTTAAGCTCTCCAACAACATGCTGTATCCAGGAAAGAAACCAGCAAGTTATGACAGCTGACCGATATTAATTAATAATTTAGCCTTTATGATCCTGGCTTTTATCCTAGAAGTGCTTTTTTGGTGAGGCCTGGTAGTTTATTAGCAGATACACTGCAGGCAATGAGAAGATGTCATCATCATATGGCTTTACTGCCCGTTCACCTATTTAATAAAGTATTTTCATTGCCTGCTTTTGGCTTGTGTTGGAACAGGTACAAAAATACTTGCATCTTAAGTAAGATATAAATTACACTGGCATTCTTGTCACTGGAAATATATGTATTGAAATAAATAGGTTATTTAACGGGAATACTAAATGAAGGAAATGATTGAATCTTGATTTGATTTCTCTGGCACATGGTATTAATATTTAAATTCAAAAGAGGTTGTATGTGACTATCTGGTCATTTATTTGTGATTTTGAATAAAAGAATTTGAAAATTCTTTTGTTAAAATAGCTTCAATAGTTTTAGGTTTTAATTAACTGTGGTGTTCTGGATATTTTTTTCCTCTATTTTATTTCTTTTTTCGTGTCTAATATCTGAATGATGAGAGAACAAGCCACAACACAGTGAGTAAGTAGAGCGGTATTTAGCGTATATGAAGAGCTCACCAAAATATTTTCAGATTCCTAGTAAAAATGCTTGTACTTATTTTAAACTTGCTTTGATAACACTTATTTTAAATTAGTTTAACATAGTTACTGTTAAAATTTCATTGTATGTTATTTTTCCTACAGAGGTTTGGGAAGGCATTAGGGTCATACGCTGATTGACATGAGTTGGGGTATATTGTACATAGAAAAAGCAGTTTCTTGATATAAAAGTTCTTGATATGAAAATTAATGACTTCCTGCTATGTAATATGTATAACTATTCTGAAGTGCTATCCTAAACAACATCTTTTTAAGTGTGATCCATAGATA